>JAVTVY010025993.1:0-104738 GCA_036873755.1 Hanleya hanleyi
ATGTCGGGTCAAAAGGTCAAGGGTCACATCCAGGTCAAAAGGTCCAAGGTCTCCCTTTCGGCAAGGTTCAGCAACAATGTTGCGGCATCGATATACAGAGCTTGAACCCAAAAAAGGGGATTGTAAATTAACTTGGGAAGGATGGGCAGTTCCATTTGGACCAATCAGCGGTCGAGAAAAAGGGCCAATGAGCGATCGATAAAAAAACCAATGGACGGGTACTAGAATTTCGCTCACGGCTGCGCCTAGATCCGGGTATTAGAATGCTTTCGCCTACGTCCGCGCCTACATCCGGGTACTTCTATGTAGGTGTATAAAAGTGGGAATATTTAGGGCATTGCTGCATTCATTGGCCTATTTATCCTCATTTTGTGTTTAAGCTTTTACTAGTGAAATCTCATGTTAAATGAAATCCTATACAAAATAACATTACACTACCGAACAATCACGGACTTTCACGAAGGGCCGTCACAGGGCGTGGTAGAAAAAAGCGCATTTCTAACCTTATTGACCTTATGGCACAAGCGAGTATAACAAGTGCCCATGACTCACACGGTGTATAAAACCCTACCCAACAGGTACACTATAAAGCCACCTCTCTAACCGTTCGCTTTTCATTCCCCACCATGGCAGCGAACGGAACAGAGCTTGCGTTATTCCAACTGACGTCCGACGTCTACCTCATCGTCAATGACGATCACCTGGAGCTGGTCCAAGACGCACCGGAGAAGGTGAAGATTTTGTTATCGCTATCAGGCTGGACTCTATTGACACGATTGTTACAGGGAAAAGAGCCCGAAAGGGATTTCATGCACGTGGAAGTCGGTGTGCACATACGCACTGCTGGAGAGGATTCCCTTTTTCCCCGGTTGGAACAGAGTGGAGGTACCTCTATCACACTCTGTCCACCCTTATGGATGGCACTGAAAGATGTACTCCCCGAGGTGGATGACTTACTACACCCCGAGGTGAAAGAAGGGACTGTGAGTACCCGGAGGCTTACACCTGGCTGCACCCTATTGTTGTACCCCAAACGAGTGGACCTCATCGATAGCGGACTTAGGTGTTGGTGTACGCCTGAACCCAAAGCGCACGTCTCTTTGTCATCGGAAGGATGGACTACCTTGAAACGGGTGTTGTTGGGTGACCTGCACGGTGATAGCATTCACCTGTGTGACGACGTCTACATTTTCTGCGGTCCCTTTTTCGCTCGACTCCTCTGTCTGAACGACGGTGGTTTTACCCTGTACCCGGATCTATGGACGGCTTTGGAACAAGTAGTCCCCATTGTCGATGAGGTACTATATCTACAGGAGCCACATAACCAATCAGAATAGTACGTATCACGGACTACACCCGTAGAGCTACGTCTAGGCGCGCATGTGTGACATGGTCTATAAAACACGTCCCTCTGGATCCTACACTTTCATTTCTACGGTTACAGAGCCATGGCGGACATCCATCCCTATGCGACTCGCATTCATCTGTGATGTCATCGGTGACGTCATCAGTAGGAGTAGTAGCGAAAGTGGGCATTTTGGGGCAGTGAAGGAAGGTATTTGGTATAGAGATGGACCATCCATATCTGTCACACATTATACCATATCTTTGTTGTGTTATACCACATCTGTCCTGCATTATACCATATATGTCCTGTATTCTACCATACCTGTCCTATGTTATACAATATCTGTCCTGTATTATACCAAATCTATCCTGTACTGTACCATATTTGTAGCGAAAGTGGGCATTTTGGGGCAGTGAAGGAAGGTATTTGGTGTAGAGATGGACCATCCATATCTGTCACACATTATACCACATCTTTGTTGTGTAATACCACATCTGTCCTGCATTATACCATATATGTCCTGTATTATACCATACCTGTCCTATGTTATACCATATATGTCCTGTATTATACCAAATCTGCCCTGTATTATACAGTATCTGTCCTGTATTATACCAAATCTGTGCTCTATTATACCAAATCTGTGCTGTATTATACAATATCTGTCCTGTGTTATACCATATCTGTGCTGTATTATACAATATCTGTCCTGTATTATACAATATCTGTCCAGTATTCTGCAATATATGTTCTGTATTATACCAAATCTGTCCTGTATTATACAGTAACTGTCCTGTATTGTACCATATATGTCCTGTATTATAACATATCTGCTCTGTATTATACAATATTTCTCCTCTATTATATCATATCTGTGCTGCATTATACCATATCTGTCCTGTATTGTACCATATATGTCCTGTATTATACCAAATCTGTGCTGTATTATACAATATTTTCCCTCTATTATACCATATCTGTGCTGTATTATACCATATCTGTCCTGAATTATACCATATCTGTGCTGTATTATGCAATATCTGTCCTGTGTTATACAATATCTGTCCTGTATTATACCAAATCTGTCCTGTTTTGTACCATATTTGTCCTGTATTTTCCAATATATGTTCTGTATTATACCAAATCTGTGCTGTATTATACAGTATCTGTCCTGTATTATACCAAATCTGTGTTGTATTATACAATATATGTTCTGTATTATACCAAATCTGTCCTGTATTATACGGTATATGTCCTGTATTATACCAAATCTGTGCTGTATTATACGGTATATGTCCTGTATTATACCAAATCTGTGCTGTATTATACCATATCTGTCCTGTATTGTACCATATATGTCCTGTATTATACAATATATGTTCTGTATTGTACAATCGGATAGCCGTTGTCGTGAATAACAACAAGTTCAGCAATGTTCATACAGTTTATTATCCCCAATGTTACATCATACCCAGGCTGGGGGAGCCGCGCTGGGCATGTTTGGTATATTCACAGCAAAACAAATTGAAATATCAAACACCATGTTTTATTATTTAACGCACCGTCACATTAGATACAAGTGTTGACTGAGCTCAAGTCAACGATCAGCATGTAGACATATAGAGTATGTACGGCATGTTATGGTATTCATCAGTGCATGGGTGAAGCATTCAGCCGATGGGGTGGTCGGTCAGCTTGGTAACGAAAAACGTAACATTGGTCACCTTCTCCACTGTCCACTTCGTGTTGGGGCGTTGTTGTTGGGCCCATTCCAAGGGATCTACGGTGTCCAGTTTCTCCAGCATCGTCTCTAGCGACACTCGGTTAATGATGGTAAACGGTTGGTCAAATACCTGGATGTTCCTGCTCGGGTAAAGGTATCGGACTCGGACTGTCTCCTTATGCTGCAGCACATAACCAAACGCCAGATTCAATCTGAAGGCCGTAGTTTGGTCGTTGAAGATGGCTTCCACGTAGCTACGTAGACGGGCGAGGTCGGTCAGTCGGAAATTGTAGATATCTTGAATAGGGCGATGACGGTTGAAACATTGCCGTATGATGGACCAATGGCGCCGATAGATGTCACTCACTGGATGGGCGTCCTGTAACAGATCGTTAGGAACATTTATGGGCTCGTCCAGAAAATGTTCGATGTTGTCATGCGTATGACTCGAAACCGTAACGGTGGGGTGCGGCTGGATATCCAGGCTCTTCTGAACTGTGGGTATAGGCGGGCTCTCCGTCATTGCATCACCAGTGGCGTTCGTCTCCCCGGGCTCATCTTCACTGGGTCTGACCTTCCGCGGCTCCTCTTCAGTGGAAAGTTGTCGCCCAAACCGTAGAGACGGGGCATGAATCAAACGCTGATGGCGTCTTAACTGACTGCGTCGTTTGAAGAGTTGACCACAATCCTTACAGTGTTTCGTCGCGCCCTCGTGGAATGAGCGTTCGTGGCGCAGTAAATGATCCGTCCGATTAAATGACCGTGCGCAGGTTATACAAGTATACCGTGCATCGTTGTGGGTGGAGGCCTTGTGGCGGTGCAAGTCGTGCAGACGAGTAAACTGCTTCTGGCAAGTTGTGCAAGTGAACATCTTGGTGGTTGACAGAGTGTCTGATGAAACGGCCAGGCCGCTTCCCATTTATAGCACGCTAGCTGGTGATCTATTTTTAGCACACTCAGTTCAACTATCCCCAAGTCGAGGCCCGAGCCGTGACATCTTCGGTAACCTCCGTGTCTCTTCGGGCACCTCCGGGACATCTTCGGTCACCTCCGTTTCTCTTCGGTCACCTCCGTTTCTCTTCGGTCACCTCCGTAACTACCCGACTGTTCCCGTGTAAACCCGGATGGATCTCCGTGTCTCTTCGGTGACCTCCGTGACATCTTCGGTCACCTCCGTGTCTCTTCGGTCACCTCCGTACCGTCAACGATCAGCATATAGACATAGGGAGTATGTACGGCATGTTATGGTATTCATCAGTGCATGAGTGACGCATTCAGCCGATGGGGGTGGTCGGTCAGCTTGGTAACGAAAAACGTGGCATTGGTCACCCTCTCTACGACCCATTGTGTGTTGGGTCGTTGTTGTTTTTTTTTTATAATTTATAGATTTTATTCACTCCATTGACGTGAATCGGACATACATAATGAAAAAGAAAAGCAAACAGCAAAAAGTGCACACAGATTATACATAACATTATCTCTCATGTTACTTAAATAATTTGTGGAAGCTGGACCACCGGGCATTAAATTTATCCCACGTGCAGTTTGTGCCAGCAATAAATATTTCAATAGAATAGTGAAAGTCCAATTCCCGTTTAACAGATTGTATATATAATAGTTGTCCCTTTGTCCTTTGTCTGTAGATATAGTATTTTACCATGATCAGCACTGCATTCATAATTTTTGTTTGCGGTGTGTGTGTGTATCCAAACATAACTTTTTCTAGTGTTAAATCCAATCTGATCCCCGTTTTTTCCCAAACCCACGTTTGAAAGCTAGTCCATATTGTTGACGTATGCTTGCATGACCATAGTAAATGTACTATAGACTCTCTACAAAAGGTACATAAATTATCAGTAATATAGGAAATAGTGCATAAGAAACAGTTTGCTGTCAACGTTCGAGTTAGAATACTATATTGAAACCACTTTAATTTCGTTTCAATCCCAATCTTGAAAGGAATGATATGAACATTTTTCCACCATGAAATATCAAATGATTTCTGAAGTTCTTTTTCCCACTTTTCAGCTGCTTTCGTTTTAGTAATAATACATCTATTTAAAATGTCATAGAACTGTTTCCCACCCTTTTCTCCTTTGAAAATTGGTTCAAGTGTCTTGGGAATCATTGGATGCAGTACAGTATTCTGTCTCGATGTAAGACCAAGAATACTCTGATATTGTTTCACTGCATTGACAACACTCCGATATGTCAAAAAATTGTTAGTACATTTGTAAATATTTGAAAATTCTTCGTAACTGTAGAAGTTTCCGTTCGTGTCCATCAAATCAGTGATATATTTTACTCCGGCTTTAAACCAATCATTGTAAAAAATAATTTTTCCGCCGATTTGTATATTGTCATTGTACCAAATACATTCTCGCCTAAAATCATAATCAGTTTTGCATATGTTATTCCTTTGTAGATCGGCCCAAGAAGACAAAACGTCTTTCCAGATGGGGGTGGTCGGTCAGCTTGGTAACGAAAAACGTGGCATTGGTCACCCTCTCTACGACCCATTGTGTGTTGGGGCGTTGTTGTTGGGCTCATTCCAAGGGATCCACGGTGTCCAGTTTCTCCAGCATCGCATCTAGCGACGCCCGGTTAATGATGGTAAACGGTTGGTAAAATATCCGGATGTTACTGCTCGGGTAAAAATATCGGGCTTGGTCTGTGTCCTTATGCTGTAGCACATAACCAAACGCCAGATTCAACTTGAAGGCCGTAGTTTGATCGTTGAAGATGGCTTCCACGTAGCTGCGTAGACGGGCGAGGTCGGTCCGTCGGAAATTGTAGATATCTTGAATAGGGCGATGACGGTAGAAGCAGTGCCGGATCATGGGCCAATGGCGCCGACAGATGTCCCTCATTGGATGGTCTTCGTGTAACAGATCGCTAGGAACATTTATGGGTTCGTCCACGAAGTGTACTTTGCCCTCCACGTCGTACAAAATCTGGCCCAAGGTCTTGTCGTCAGAATTTGACTGTTGAATTAGGGCGACATCATCATCGGCCCTCGTGCGATGGGTGAGAGTTCCCCCTGTTTCGATATTGATGCCTACGGGCTCTTCTACCTGCAAACGTGGCTGCGGAACAGGGTGTCGTGTGCGTTGGTGTCGCAGCAACTGACTGATCAGTTTGAAAAGCCGACCACATTCTTCGCATGGACGCTTGGGTACTTCATGGCGTGCACGTGTGTGGCGCTGTAAATGATCCGGGCGCTGAAACGACAGTGTACATATCGTACAGCTATACCGGGCAGTTCCTTCGTGCTTGGTAGCCTCATGGCGGCGCAAGTCGTGCAGACGAGTGAATGATTTCGAGCACGTAGTACAAGTGAACATCTTGGTGGTTGACAGTGTCTGAGGAAACGGCCAGGCCGCTTCCCTTTTATAGCACGCTAGCTGGTATCATGTTCGGGCACCTCTGTGTCTCTTCGGTGATCTCCGTGACATCTTCGTTGACCTCCGTGTCTCTTCGGGCACCTCCGTGACATCTTCGGTGATCTCCGTGAAATCTTCGGGTACCTCCGTGTCTCTTCGGCCACCTCCGTGTCTTTTCGGGAAGTGACAGGAGAGACTCGGAAGTGAACGACATTGTGGGAAAAACCCCACAGACAGGTCAGTACATGAGCTATCATGTTCACACTCCGTCACCGAAAAGACACGGACTGAAGATGGCGGACCTCGTCCGGTGGTGGTGGTGGTGGTGGTGGGAGCTCTCGTGTGGCAGAGCTCTTGGATCGGAGCTCTTGGAGCTCAAAGCGTGTGGAGCTCAGAGCTCGGAAGTGACATTTGCATATGACCTCTGTGAGGTCACTTCCGCTTCCTTTCACGTGACCGGAACTGACCTTTGACTCCGGCGCGCAATTTTATCGGGTATTGTTAGCGCGCGCCGGGATTTCAAGGAGATCAACGAAGAGACACGGAGGTGCCCGAACATGATTGATACCAGCTAGCGTGCTATAAAAGGGAAGCGGCCTGGCCGTTTCATCAAACACTCTGTCAACCACCAAGATGTTCACTTGTACTACGTGCTCGAAATCATTCACTCGTCTGCACGACTTGCGCCGCCATGAGGCTACCAAGCACGAAGGAACCGCCCGGCATAGCTGTACGATATGTAAACTGTCGTTTCAGCGCCCGGATCATTTACAGCGCCACACACGTGCACGCCATGAAGTACCCAAGCGTCCATGCGAAGAAAGTGGTCGGCTTTTCAAACTGACCAGTCAGTTGCTGCGACACCAACGCACACGACACCCTGTTCCGCAGCCACGTTTGCAGGTAGAAGAGCCCGTAGGCATCAATATCGAAACAGGGGGGACTCCCACCCATCGCACGAGGGCCGATGATGATGTCGCCCTAATTCAACAGCCAAATTCCGGCGACAAGACCTTGGGCCAGATTTTGTACGACGTGTAGGGCAAAGTACACTTCATGGACGAACCCATAGATGTCCCTAGCGATCTGTTACACGAAGACCATCCAATGAGTGACATCTATCGGCGCCATTGGCCCATGATCCGGCACTGTTTCTACCGTCATCGCCCTATTCAAGATATCTACAATTTCCGACGGACCGACCTCGCCCGTCTACGCAGCTACGTGGAAGCCATCTTCAACGATCAAACTACGGCCTTCAAGTTGAATCTGGCGTTTGGTTATGTGCTACAGCATAAGGACACAGACCAAGCCCGATATTTTTACCCGAGCAGTAACATCCGGGTATTTGACCAACCGTTTACCATCATTAACCGGGCGTCGCTAGAGGCGATGTTGGAGAAACTGGACACCGTGGATCCCTTGGAATGGGCCCAACAACAACGCCCCAACACACAATGGGTCGTAGAGAGGGTGACCAATGCCACGTTTTTCGTTACCAAGCTGACCGACCACCCCCATCGGCTGAATGCGTCACTCATGCACTGATGAATACCATAATATGCCGTACATACTCTATATGTCTACATGCTGATCGTTGACGGTACGGAGGTGACCGAAGAGACACTGAGGTGACCGAAGATGTCACGGAGGTCACCGAAGAGACACGGAGATCCATTCGGGTTTACACGGGAACAGCCGGGTAGTTACGGAGGTGACCGAAGTGACACGGAGGTGACCGAAGATGTCATGGATGTGCCCGAAGATGTCACGGAGGTGCCCGAAGAGACACGGAGGTTACCGAATATGTCACGGCTCGGCCCTCGACTTGCGGATAGTTGAACTGAGCGTGTTAAAAATAGATCACCAGCTAGCGTGCTATAAAAGGGAAGCGGCCTGGCCGTTTCATCAGACACTCTGTCAACTACCAAGATGTTCACTTGCACAACTTGCCAGAAGCAGTTTACTCGTCTGCACGACTTGCACCGCCACAAGGCCTCCACCCACAACGATGCACGGTATACTTGTATAACCTGCGCACGGTCATTTAATCGGAAGGATCCTTTACTGCGCCACGAACGCTCATTCCACGAGGGCGCGACGAAACACTGTAAGGATTGTGGTCAACTCTTCAAACGACGCAGTCAGTTAAGACGCCATCAGCGTTTGATTCATGCCCCGTCTCTACGGTTTGGGCGACAACTTTCCACTGAAGAGGAGCCGCGGAAGGTCAGACCCAGTGAAGATGAGCAATGACGGAGAGCCCGCCTATACCCACAGTTCAGAAGAGCCTGGATATCCAGCCGGACCCCACCGTTACGGTTTCGAGTCATACGCTGACAACATCGAACATTTTCTGGACGAGCCCATAAATGTTCCTAGCGATCTGTTACAGGACGCCCATCCAGTGAGTGACATCTATCGGCGCCATTGGTCCATGATACGGCAATGTTTCAACCGTCATCGCTCTATTCAAGATATCTACAATTTCCGACTGACCGATCTCGCCCGTCTACGTAGCTACGTGGAAACCATCTTCAACGACCAAACTACGGCCTTCAGATTGAATCTGGCGTTTGGTTATGTGCTGCAGCATAAGGAGACAGTCCAAGTCCGCTACTTTTACCCGAGCAGGAATTTCCAGGTATTTGACCAACCGTTTACCATCATTAACCGAGTGTCGCTAGAGACGATGCTGGAGAAACTGGACACCGTGGATCCCTTGGAATGGGCCCAACAACAACGCCCCAACACCAAGTGGACAATGGAGAAGGTGACCAATGTTACGTTTTTCGTTACCAAGCTGACCGACCACCCCATCGGCTGAATGCTTCAACCATGCACTGATGAATACCATAACATGCCGTACATACTCTATATGTCTACATGCTGATCGTTGTCTTGAGCTCAGTAAACTCTTGTATCTAATGTGACGGTGCGTTAAATAATAAAACATGGTGTTCGATATTTCAATTTGTTTTGCTGTGAACATACCAAACATGCCCAGGGCGGCTCCCCCAGCCTGGATATGATGTAACATTGGGGATAATAAACTGTATGAACATTGCTGAACTTGTTGTTATTCACGACAACGGCTATCCGATTGTACAATACAGGACAGATATGGTATAATACAGCACAGATTTGGTATAATACAGGACATATACCGTATAATACAGGACAGATTTGGTATAATACAGAACATATGTTGTATAGTACAGCACAGATTTGGTATAATACAGGACGAATATGGTACAAAACAGGACAGATTTGGTATAATACAGGACAGATATTGTATAACACAGGACAGTTATTGCATAATACAGCACAGATATGGTATAATTCAGGACAGATATGGTATAATACAGCACAGATATGGTATAATAGAGGGCAAATATTGTATAATACAGCACAGATTTGGTATAATACAGGACATATACGGTACAATACAGGACAGATATGGTATAATGCAGCACAGATATGGTATAATAGAGGAGAAATATTGTATAATACAGAGCAGATATGGTATAATACAGGACATATATGGTCCAATACAGGACAGATACTGTATAATACAGGACAGATTTGGTATAATACAGAACATATATTGCAGAATACTGAACAGATATTGTATAATACAGGACAGATATTGTATAATACAGCACAGATATGGTATAACACAGGACAGATATTGTATAATACAGCACAGATTTGGTATAATACAGCACAGATTTGGTATAATACAGGACAGATACTGTATAATACAGAGCAGATTTGGTATAATACAGGACATATATGGTATAATAGAGAACAAATATGGTACAATACAGGACAGATTTGGTATAATACAGGACAGATATTGTATAACATAGGACAGGTATGGTATAATACAGGTCATATATGGTATAATGCAGGACAGATGTGGTATAACACAACAAAGATGTGGTATAATGTGTGACAGATATGGATGGTCCATCTCTACACCAAATACCTTCCTTCACTGCCCCAAAATGCCCACTTTCGCTACTACTCCTACTGATGACGTCACCGATGACGTCACAGATGACGTGAACATCCCTCAAATCGGGATGTACACCCCGAGAGCTACAAGATAACACCGCCCACGACACAATCGGACCAAGGATGGTCCCTCTCTACCCCAAACACACCTCCACGCACCCCCAAAATGGCCACTGTACTTACTACACCCAACTGCGCATGCGCAGATTGACGCGACTTGCACTTAAAAACACGCCATTCTGACTCTACCCCACACAAGCTTCACTTTGACACCTCCCACAACCCATTTGGACCCATAGTGGTCCATCTCTACCCCAAACACACCCTCACATACCCCCCAACATGCCTGCTTTCTATACTACGGCCAGACTGCGCATGCGCAGACTATTGCACACGGACGAACCATTAGTCGATATATTACAAACTCCACGGGAGCTTCAAAATAAGACCTCATACGACACCATAGGATCATAAGGGGCTCACCTAGACCCCAAAACGTTCACCCCGTATGGACCTATACCTCCATAGCCATGCAGTATAGGCCTATGGGCCTACCCAGGCCTCGGTGAACTTTCTCCAAAAATTTCACCGCTTCGTTCCGGGACCCCTCCCATCGTGTTCTAAATGACGAGACGAGAAAAACAAGACCAAACAACCCATATCACAATGAACGTGTGTGAATTTCCCAGGTTGGACCTATACCCCATAGCCAGCCTATGGGCCTACCCAGGCCTCGGTGAGCTTTTTCCAAAAATTTCACCGCTTCGCTCCGGGACCCTTCCCATCGTGTTCTAAATGACGAGACGAGAAAAACAAGACCCCATAATCCATATCACAATGAACGTGTGTGAATTTCCCAGGATGGACCTATATCCCCATAGCCAGTATGGAGCTATATGGGCTATATGGTACTTTTCCAAAAATTTCACCGTTTCGCTCCGGGACCCTTCCCATCGTGTTCTAAATGACGAGACGTGAAAAACAAATCCAAGCAACCCATATCACAATGAACGTGTGTGAATTTCTCAGGTTGAACCTACACCCCCATATAGCCAGCCTATAGGCCTATATACAGACCTCCGTGACTTTTCCCAAAAATTTCACCGATTCGCTCCGGGACCCTTCCCATTGTCATTTTCTTGGCGAAACGAGAAAAACGAGACCCCACAAGCCATAGTAAAGCCCACGATAAAAATTGACCATCCCCATACCCCATACAGGCATTTCCCCTTATATTGTATAATACAGACCCCTATTGTAGGGGTAAAGTCCGTGTTCCGCTTTTTTATAGTTTCGGGAAAAAATCCTAATTTTACATGCACCCACCCCATTGACTTGATAGGCAGGCCTCGATTAGCCCGGGGACCGATATTAGCCCTTTTGGCTAGTTTTGATAGGGGTTTTCCCCTATTTTAGGGGTAAAGTCCGTGTTCCGCTTTTTATTGTTTCGGGAAAAAATCCTAATTTTACATGCACCCACCCCATTGACTTGATAGGCAGGCCCCGATAAGCCCGGGACCGATATTAGCCCTTTTGGGTAGAGTTGATAGGGGTTTTCCCCTAGTTTAGGGGTAAAGTCCGTGTTCCGCTTTTTATATTTTCGGAAAAAAATCCTAATTTTACATGCACCCACCCCATTGACTTGATAGGCAGGCCCCGATAAGCCCGGAGACCGATATTAGCCCTTTTGGCTAGACTTGATAGGGGTTTTCCCCTAGTTTAGGGGTAAAGTCCGTGTTCCGCTTTTTATAGTTTCGGGAAAAATCCTAATTTTACATGCACCCACCCATGACTGAATGGCCCTAGAGGAGCGCTTCACTTTGATACCTCACTCGACCCATTCGGTCCACTAGGGACCCACCCCTGTCACAAAACGTCTATTCCCATACTCTTTTTAGGCATTCCCCGTATACATTATCATTGGAAGTCACTTGGTTGACATGGGACTACTTTCTGTCCGCGGAAGTGACGGCATCACCACCAGACCGCGGAAGAATACAAAGGTTAAAGGTTACCGGAACTACTTTTGACCTCCACGTGACCTTGAGCTGGTGGCGCCCCCTGGCGCCACAGACGCCACAGAGGTGAAAGGCGATGTGGCGTCCCCTATACCTTTAACCTGGAAAAAAGGGGACCAAGAGTTACCTCCCTGGAAAACTTACCTCGTTCCGTCTTTTCCCTACTACTGTGGGTGATGGTTCTTCGCATATTTAGGCTTTATTTTTATTAAGGCTTCCGATGAATATCGGAAGACTTCTTTATTATTGTTCGGATTATTTTTATTTTTATTATTCTCTCTGATTTTGTGGATGCTAAATCTCAGCAATCATCAGGCTGATCATGCTCAAAATTCACTCCAATATTGGACATGCAAAGGTCTAGTGCATATTGAAAATTGGTTGTGATTGGTCACAGGGTTCAGCGGCCATCTTGGATTTAACCCGTTTTCAATTTTTTTTTCAAACCCTACTCCTCTGGAACCAATGATGCAATCAGGACGAAACTTGGTACACATAATCAATGGATCGGGGTCTTTGAAACCTCAGTAAGAGAAGTTGCTCCGTAAAACAAAATGGCCGCCAGCGGCCAATCAAAATGACCGGATTTTTAGGTAACTGATTTGGACGGGGAAAGTCACGAAATATATGTTATATGATATGGCGATCATGAATATGCAAAAATTTTGCTCGTAGGTCACGTGGTTTGGCCGCCATCTTTAATTTTGTGGAACTTTTTAACCAATTTTGCAACGGCTTATTCTCTTGAACCCTGATAGATACGGATTTCTAGGTTACTGCGATATATCGGGAAGGCCATGTTCTGTTGCACTCAAATATCTTTGATTGGCTGAACGGTTTGGCGGCCATATTGGATTTAGTGTAAAACTTCAACGATCTTCTCCTCTGAAACCGCTGCACCGATCACTCTGAAACTTGGTACACATGATCAATGGATCTCTCATCCTTGGATTTAAAACACATGATCAATGGATCTCTCACCCTTGGATTTAAAAAGTTCATCCGTTAAAAAAGATGGCCACCAACGACCAATCAAATTGGTTAAATATATGTTATATGGCATGCCGATCAGAAATATGCAAAAAATTTGCTCCTAGGTCACGTGGTTTGGCCGCCATCTTTAATTTTGTGAAAAACTTTGCCAATTTTGCAAGGGCCTACTCTCTTAAACCCTGATAGATACAAATTTCGAGGTTACTGGGTTATATCGGAAAGGCCGTGTTCTGTTGCCCTGAGAGCAAACATTTTTGATTTGCTGAACGGTTTGGCGGCCATCTTGGATTTCGCTTGAAACCATCAACGATCTTCTCCACTGAAACAGCTGCACTGAGCGCTGTGAAACTTGGGACGCATGATCAATGTATTCAGTTCTCTCACTCTTAGATTTAAAAAAATCATCTGTTAAAAAAGATGGCCGCCATCGACCAGTCAAAATGGTCGAATTTTCAAGTAACGGATTTTGACGTGAAAAGTTATGAAATATATGTTATATGATGCAGCGATCACGAATATTCAAACATTTTGCTCCTAGGTCACGTGGTTTGGCCGCCATCTTGAATTTTGCAATAGCTTATTCTCTTTAACCCTGATAGATACAGATTTTTTGGTTACTGCGATATATCTGGAAGGCCATGGTCCGTTGCACTGAAAGGAAATATTTTTGATTGACTGAACGGCTTGGCGGCCATATTGGATTTAACGCCAAAACTTTCAAGATCATCTCCTCTGAAACCGCTAAACCGATTGATGCGAAACTTGGTACAGAGGATCAATGGGTCGGTGTCTCTTGATAGACTATTAGAAAACTTCTGAGTGGAACAAGATGGCTGCCATCGACCAATCAAAATTGTCGGAATATGAAGACACGGATTTTGTGAGAAACCTTAATTATCTATATTGCAAGCGTTTATTCTCTTGAGCCTTGATAGGTACAAATTACTAGGTTGCTGAGATGTATTGTAAAGGCTATGGTGTGTTGCACTGAATGCAAAATACTGTCGATCAGCTGAACGGTTTAGCGGCCACATTCCGCCATATGCCTGGACACTATAGGCCCTGTGTAGAACTGCGCTCAGTTCCAATTATTATTATTATTAGGCTTCCAAAAAAATTCAGAAGAATGTATATCCTCTGTCGCGGCGACACTCAATCGTGAGATATCAAACAAAGGAATTTCAAAGAAACGTTCTTGTACGGGCGGTCGATACCCAAGTATGAATTTATATGTAGATATACATGTACAACGGGCAAAGAAAAAAGACACACGGTTTAATAACACACTTTGTCTTTTCGACCTATTCCAACTAATTTGAATATGTAAATGAGTAACGTGATTGTTGAACAAATTTGGCTAATTTGCCGTAACTGCCGAATCGCCCGATTCAAGATTCGCTGAATGACGTTTTATTCAATCTCAATTATTCCCCGCAGTTGTTTGAAATCAGCATACTGATATCTCTGACTGCAAGGACTTATTTTCTGGAACCCTGATAGGTACAAATTTCTAGGCTACTGACATATCGGGAATACCAGCGTATGCTGCACTATTTGGAATTATTAATAGGGGATTTCCAGCCTGACAGGATTACTTCATGTAACATTTTGCAATATTCTGTCAGATTACGCAATAACACTGCACATATCCATATATAATTATTTCACAACATCAGTACCGAGAAATACTTCTATTTTAAAGAATGCATGATTAATGTGCATTTACAATGTACATCTGCGTCTTTCGACGAACAAACAAACAAACATCTTTGACATTGCATTTTCGACAGTTTCATTGCAGATCTTGAATTTTGTGGAGAAGTTTAACAATTTAACAAGGGCCTACTCTCTTAAATCCTGATAGATAGAGATTTCTATGTTACTGCGATAGGTGCAATGCGCAGACGATAGTATAGTAACAGTATACGGACTCACATTTAGTAGTATAAAAGCACATTTCGAGCCCTATTGACCTTGCGGCGCAACGCGCAGAGGATAGAAAAGTAACAGTATATTCACTCACATATAGTAGTATAAAAGCGCATTTCGAGCCTTATTGACCTTGCGGCGCAACGCGCAGAGGATAGAAAAGTAACAGTATATTCACTCACATTTAGTAGTATAAAAGCGCAATTCGAGTCCTATTAAGCTTGCAGCGCAATGCACAGAAGATAAAAAAGTAACAGTATATTGGCTCACATTTAGCAGTATAAAAGCGCATTTCGAGCCCTATTGACCTTGCGTCGCAATGCACAGAGGATAGTATAGGAACAGAATATTGACTCACATTTAGTAGTATAAAAGCGCATTTCGTGCCCTATTGACCTTGCGGCGCAATGCGTAGAGGATAGTATAGTAACAGTATATTGACTCACATTTAGTAGTATAAAAGCGCATTTCGTGTCCTGTTGACCTTGCGGCGCAATGCGCAAAGGATAGTATAGTAACAGTAGGCAAGCAGATCGAAGTGGACGCTTTGGGGTCTAGGTGGACCCATAGTAGTCTGATTGGGTTGTGTGAGGTATCAACGCCTTTCTTATCGGCTTCTTTAATAATGATATTGGAATAAATTATAGCATGATTATATTTCTAAATTGTGAGACACCCTGCCAGAAAATACTGGTTTCGGTGAGAATCGAACTCACAACTTAGGGGATACCGTCCCACTGCTCTACCGACTAAGCTACCGAGTCCAGTCGGGAACAGCTCGTTAATTCAATCCATTTCGGTATCTCCTAAGTCGTGAGTTCGGTTCTCACCCGAGTCAGTATTTTCTGGCAGTGTGTTTCACAATGTAGGAATATAATTATATTATAATTTATCCCTGAAGATAACTGCAATTATATTGAAATAGTTTTTCATGGTTTGAGGTCTAGGATATGGTTTGATACATAATTTTCCCTACCAAGTAGTTGTTTAGCCATGTTGTTCAAAACTTAGTCTTACATCTAATGGCTGTCCCCTGCATTTGGGGGTTCCGTGTGAGACGTGTTATGTACGAGGGGCCTTTTGTTTTAATCCAGTGCTACGGACTGATGATGAAATTCGTACTAAAAGTCTGTCCATTTTAATTAGTCGTCTACTTTGGAGCTTGCCAAAAATCAGTAGTTAACCCTGCAACTGAGCTCTACAAAATGACTACCATTCCTCCGTGATATCGATAATATATCACGCTTGAAATAACTTTATCATTCACTCCATATAAAACTCCAGTACAGTTGTTTATGCACCGGGCCTCAATTACATAGGAAGACGTCATAATGTATTCATACTCATTGGCACAAAGGTCATTAATGCCGAATACAGTAATAACAGGCGGTCCGTGAGAGTGTCGCATATATTTCATGCCCAGTGAAATTGCCGAACGATAAACCGCGCACACCTTTATGACCATACAAAGCATTGTTGACCTTTGTGCTAGACAGCACGAATACATTATGACGTCTCCCTATATAATTGAGTCCCGGTACATGAAACAACTGTACTGGAGTTTTATATGGAGAGAATTAAAAAGTTATTTCAAACGCGATATATTATCGATATCACGGGGAAATGGTAGTCATTTTGTAGAGATTTATTTGTTATACATGATGCAAAAAAGAAAATTTATGCAGAGTTAACTGCTGATTATTGACAAGCTCCAAAGTAGACGACTAATTAAAATAGACGGACTATAGTCTGGGATTTCTACTAATTCCCCAATATCTTCATCCAGCCGAGAGTGAGTTTTTGAGGGAGGGAGTTGGTGTGAACTTCAGACCTAACATGAGAATAGTGATTTCTTTTTCTGTAAGTGTATAAGAAGATAAATTAATTGCCTTGGGCAATTTGCATTGCTCTGTCTAAATCGCCCCCAGAGAGCGTTCTAAAAAATGGTGGTCTGTATTACTCCGTATGACACGACGGGTAACAATAACCCTGAACATGCAAAAATCAAAACGAGGAAAAGTGCTAATAACTATAATATAATAAATACGAACTCGATCCAAAAACCATCAAAGCTCCAGATGTTAAGTTAATCTTCAGGCATCTATCCCACACTGTAAATCGATACTTTGTTTGAAGTCATAAGCTTAAGGCTCGAACTTCTCTTATTGACGGCATTATCTTGTGATAAATTTCACTGGTTTACCAGCTGGTGGAGGATCTTTGTCATGATAAAATCCGGGAGAGGTACTCTTAAGCCTCTTAAGTTTAGCCTCTGGGGTGGAATTGTCCCTGGCATCTTCTCTCTGTATCCAGGTATTGTGAGAATTATCGAATCTTATAAGATCTTACACACTCGGTGATTTAATATTGAGCTAGTGAACCATACGCCACCATTTAAGCCTATCGCGTTTTGCATCGGATCGATGGAGGCAACACGTTTCGTATCTGGCGATAGAATTGCTTAAGTTGAATGTTGTTGAGGATGCTATGTATCCGCGTCGTATGTTTTGACGAAAATACTTTATCTTATAGGGTCCGTACAAGCGATTTGTATTAGATTATTTAATGATGGTCCGAAAAATTCATGGTTTGACTTTGATATTCGAACCATGTGAAGGTCACAAACCACCACATTCTTTTTTGGCGTCTAGGATAACCAGGACTAGACTTCCGGTGAAATTTGATTGGTCAATATACCTGACGGGATGAGAAATGGTTTGTGATATATTTTGAAATGTTTCTACAATATTAAACACTAAAACAACCTTTGGATACGATTGTTTGATTGCCCACCTCCAATATTCGCTGTGATTGTGTTGGACGAAATGGCCTAATTTCTACATGCCGTATCTCGAAAAAATGGTGGCGAATATATGATGAATTTTGGAACGGAAACACCAGGCTACCTGGTGTGGTGGGTTATTTGTGGTGGCGAATATTAGAGAATATAGTTTTCTATATATGTGCGCAGACGATTTACTACATATTAAGTGAGGCTGTTTTTTCGTGGTTTGTGATCCCTAGGGATGGCGAAGAGACACAGGTAATAATTCAGATACAACTGATCATGGGTGACACAAAGATTTCCCGAGAGGATTCGTTTCATGTGCTTACTTATTGGCGATCCCAGTACTGTGCTGTTCAATATTGGAAAATAACATACGGTTTCGCGCTGACGCCCTTGGTCTGTAGCGTATAACTGTTATCGGGAGAAAGCATATATGATTACACCATGTGACTCAGGCCCGTCGCCAGTGGTGGTTGGGGGGGGGGGCTTTTGCATCGGACAATTTAGTCTAATTTTTTCATCAGTCAATGCATCTCTACACTCATGCAACATGGATATGACCTTGGGATGGAAGCATGCTATCATATGCAGATTTTGTTTGCATAGCATTATTTTTTTCAAATATGGCTTTTTAAGACATTTTTTCATTTTGGAAATATTTAAGTGGTAATTTGATTCAAATGAATAGACACATAAAACGATGCAAATAGTTTCTGTAAAATTAACTGAAGAATAAAGCCATCAATGATAACAGATCCATGCCTACTGAGGCATGTGCGAATGTTTGCCTGTTCCATAAATGGAGCATCGCGTTCCAAGGTAACTGGAATCTGCTTACCTACGTCAGAAAGATTTGCCGTTGATCTTTAATCCTGAGCGAATGGGCCTAATCAGGTTTTGTTGCCGATATCTTTTGATAAACAGAAGATAAAATTCTGAAATTACAGTATGTTGGCAAACTACATCTTATGATACATACTGAAATGTTAGATTTCAATTACGCGGGGTCAGATTTTTACAGCAAAATTTGTCCATTTGGCCTATCTAAATGCATGTTAAGAGTCAACGGCTTAGTCGAGCACTCTTGGGCTGGTTGGTTAAACTGAGCTCTGACATATGCCCGCGCTGATCCATGTATAAAAATTAAAATTTGCCATGAGCCGATAGACTGTCACACTCGAGCAAGGTTATTTCACTCATTTGGACATGGCGACAGCCGCTTTGAATGTACCGTACTGATTTGGATAGTGTATAAGGTAGCGTGTGGTAAGAACAACGACGTTGATTAATCAGCATTGTTTCATTATTATGACATCGATTAATCAGCGTTGTTTTATTGATTTCCTTAACACTAGGTCCTGTGGAAGAGGGCGACAAGTATGTTACAACAACATTTACAGATAATCGTCCAGCAGTCGCCACCACACGGCCGATTCCGTCAGAGCATGCGCATTCGAGCAATATGTACTTCAACCAATCAGAGCCACGGAAAGCTTGTTGTTTAGTGTTCTAGTTCAGCAGCAGACCTCTTCAAGGTGATGCCCGGTACATGTATATTGAAAACACCGCTAACTGAAAAACGAACACGTGTCAAGAAAGTGTGTGCACATATACACATTGCGTGTGTGCATTTCCTTATCAGGTCGGAACAAAAAAAGACAGGAAATGTTTCAAAAATAAAAATAAAACAATTTCCGAGGCATTCCTTATTAAGTCGAACTAACAAGGACAATGTTCTTGATAAGTCCACCCCATGCCCACAAGCGACCTGTTAAGACCACGTTTGTGCACACACCCAGACACAAACTACTAGGTAGCCACTCTGACTCCTCCCCCCCCCCCCCTCTCGAGCGCTGCCCACCTTACACGGTCTATTCGGACTAGCGCACCTTCGAAACTGTCCTTTTTCTACTACTATCCGACTGCGCATGCGCAGAATAATGTGACTTCCAATAACAGCCACCATAGTCGGACTCTCTCCCTACGAGCGTTTCCCACCTCACACGGCCGGTTATTGTAACCAGTAAATCTTAGACCACTCGGCCGTCCTGACAAACGCTGGTTATCGTGGTCATAATGATTCATATGTAGTGCTGTATTTGTACAATGGTTTTACAACATGGTGAAGTATAACGAAAAAGGCGCGTGTCAGAAGTGAGATTCGAACCCACATCCCCACATATGGGGACCAGCACTTAAGACTGGCGCCTTAGACCACTCGGCCATCCTGACCAACGCTGGTTATGATGGACATAATGAGTCATATATAGCGCTACACCCCGCACGACACAATCCGACTAATAGTGATCCACCTCGACCCCCAAATGCCATTTTTTGCAATTCCAATGCCATTTTTTGCAATTCCATGTCTGTGCATGCGTGCCATAGTCTTACTTTCACTTCACATCCATCCAGTTAGAGGCTCCTCCACGAGAGCCTTACTTTGATATCTCCCACAGCCCAGTCGGCTCAACATAGGCCCACCGCGACCCGAAAACGTCCATTCCAATGCGATTTTTCTACTGCACATGCGCGCCATAATCCTACTTTCACTACATACTAGTCCAGTTGGATGCTACCCCATGAGAGCTTCAAACTGATACCCTCCCCGACCCATTCAGACCATTATGGGTCCACATCGATCCCCAAACGTCCATTCCAGTGCCCTTTTCCCAAAATTCTCTGTCTGCGCATGCGCAGAATGATGTAACTTCCATTCCACGCCCATCCAATCGGAAGCTCCTTCACAAGTGCTTTAAACTGATACCTCACACGGCCCAAGCGGACCATTATGGGTCCATCTCATCCCAAAACGTCCATTCAAATACCATTTTTCTACTGCGCATGCGCAAATTGAGACTGTTCCCACCCCATACCGATCCAGTTGGACGCTCCCCCACGAATGCTTCAAACTGATACCTCACACAACTCAGTCGGACCACTATGGGTCCACCTAGACCCCAAAGCGTCCACTTCGATCTGCTTGCCTACTGCGCATGCGTCATCGTGTTCTACAGCTCGAGACGAAGAAAACAAGGGGTCACACCCCATACTGCAAATGTCCATGAGTGGGACTAACATTGTCCACCGCAGACCTGCTTGAACTTTTCAGCGAAATTCAACCCCTGGCCTCGAGACCCCTCTCAGTGTGTTCTACATGGCGAGACAAAGAAAACAAGGTGCCACAACCCATAGTAATTTCCACAAGAAAAAAAATGATCACCCCTATCCCATACATTCCCTGGAGGTTACCATTAGAAGGAGTCTTATGTAGGGGCAGATAACTCTTGCTGGGCCGTCACGTGAGCGAAAGTGACGTCACAGGAAGTGACCCAGATGTAACCGTTGACCCGGACGTTACCCGCATGTCACGTGGCCGGATGCGACATCATCCGTGACGTCAGCTCCACGTCACTCCACGAACCTTATTTTGGACCTTCATTTTTCATAATGAATTTGCACTCTCCCTACTACTCACCGTGCCGTACCAATCTTGGGACCCATTTGTTCTTCATCGCCATGTCAAAGAACATTCATATAGCCGTTTTCTTGAAAATATGACGATTCCGATTGGTCGATGGCGCTCATATTTGTTCAACTTCAACTTCAAGTTTTCGAGACCTCGACCCATCGATCATGTGTGCCAAGTACCGCATTGATCGGTCCAGTGGTTCCAGAGATTAATAACTAGGTTTTTGTATCCAAGCTGGGCACCTGGGTTTTTGACCAGTCGTCTTCATCTTTGGATACTTTTTATTGGGATGGTACATGTATAATGAATTAAGGTATTTTTGTCTTTGTTAAGATCATTTTTTGAAACAAGGTTAGGAAACAAAATTACATGAAATGTGTCTTTTGAATATCTGAGAATATGGGGACTGGGGGATTAGGTCCAGTGGGGGGAATGCCAGAAGGGGGAATACATCATGGCGGGGTGGAAAAAACTATGGCTAAAACTATAAGCCACTATATCTTTGGATCAAGCTCTAAATCCAAGATGGGCACTCTGATTATGACATCACATCACCAAAATCTCTTGATGGTGACGATCTGATGTGTTCAGTTTTTCATCTCAGTTCAAGAATTTTATTTATACCATAGTATAGCACTCGTCATAGGTCATCTGAATCTTGCCTTGATTGGCATTTCTCTTGTAATTTGGGAAATGTTTTATCTTAAAGTACACATCTCAAATGCACGCTATTTAACGCTATGCCTAATTACATCACAAATTCTCAGATATTTGCCTAATATTACTCATGAGATTTTCTGAGATTCAAGCTTATTAGCTTAATAGTATGCGCGAAGCATCGTGTGAAAATTCAAACTGCCATGGCAGCCACGATATACATAGCTGATCTGGTGTGGCGTTCTTTGACGTTCTCTATCTAATTTGGCCTATTGGTACAACAGAGTTTCACGTCAGCTGATGATTCCAGGTTTCTTTTTTAGCCTAGAGCCATAATATTACAAAAAATCTCTTTCAAATTCAAAATGGCAGCGATACATATGTCATCTAAGAATTTGCAATCTTAGATGTTTCTTGCCAAAATTGGAACATTTTTACCTCAACGATCACATCTGTCAAATGCCAGGTAACCCTCGCGATATTGAATCATCTGAGGATAATTTAAGCCTATTTGAAAACTTATCCGAGTGAAGCATCTCGGGAAATTCGGCATGACTAGATTATTGATCACCTCACAGGAGACATACCTTGAATACTAGCTACGTGTATTCAGCTGTTAACGAACAGCTCAGTGAATATTACTGTGTAATAATTGTTTGATGTTTAGAACGGAAATCGATTTTTTGTGAGATCTAAAAATAAACATTGAAAAATTATTACTTGATTATATTCACTAAGAATTGATGAGTGGATATGATTCAAAATCGATTTCAGCAATTTTTCATTCATATCAGGACGGTGTCTGTGCCAATAGGCGATATAGCAGTCCCAATATCACTTTACCGAAGCATCTTCCCATCGGCAGAAATGATACTTCATCCAGTCACATCAACATAAAACCAGGCCAAACAGTCCTTGATCTGTCAGCTTAAGACTGAGCGCCAAGCGAGGAAGCAACAAGTTCCAGTGACGGCCACAAATTGTTTCGACGTGCTGTGCGATCGCACGCAGTCGCCTGTTTCATGAACACTGGGCGAACACATGGGCCCTAAGGCATCCTCGAGTAACAGCTGGATGAGCGAGCATGTTTTATGTTACAAAAGAATGTGGTTAAATGCACCAATTTCTAAAATAGTGTTATTAAATTACGAAAGGAAGAAGTGGAATTAAAATAGGAATAGCCATGTTATGTTTTAATATTTGCGAACATTAATTATAGTTTTGCTGCCCGTCGTCTGTAAGACTCAATTTACGGCCATAAACGCAGCATTCATGTCTGCAAATTTCTACAATCGTAGTTCAAAATTTCTACAATCGTCGGTGAGCATGTCGTTTTTTTGACAGTGCCGTGAATCAAATTTACAGATATTGCACTGAACATATTTCAAAATGAAAACGAGAACAAAAATAATGAGTGCTACAGATTCCTCACTTCATCTCGAGGAGTGAGGCTGGGGAGGGCTGAAATTTACCCTCATCTAACATTAGAGAGTGATTGTTTGCTGTGACAGAATACGCCGGCTGGCGCCTGTTTTCATTCAAAGTGTATACTAGACTAGAGAATTCTAGGGGGAAAAAAGAAGTAAAATAGAATCATGTGAAAATTTTAAATGACGACCAGTCAAATCAAATCTTGACAGATTGTCTGGGCCCGTCTGCTCCAGTATATGTGTACAGTGGGGAATAATCACCTCTTCTCGGAGTTGTTTTGCATTAAGATGTCGGTAACCGATATGGATGTCGAGAGCTGAGCCGCCTGAATACTGTTCCAATCGCCACTGTTGCCTAATAGTTGAGTTCGATGTTTATTTCTTGTCCATTGATTGAAATTGTTAATTTGTTGAGGCATGGCTGACATTTCGATTGGCGAGCTGCCGAGGAAAGAAGCCCCGGGGGCTTCTGATTGGCAGAAGCGCCGTATTGGTAATAGGCATTTAAAAGGTCCGGATATGTGACATAGCTGTTGCCATATGCAACCGGACACGTGCGCATGACACAGACCAAGTCTGCGAACATTTGCGTACACTTCGCCATCCATAAGATGGCTTGCGAATCGTGTTTCGCCATTATCGCGGAGCGATATCCGATACTTTACCGTTTACTGTTCGGTCTTCATCCGACGCAGAACAGACTCTAGAAGTCTGATAAATTACAGGTTTTTCATACCACTTCTGAAACATATATTGCCGGGGCTTACAAGAGATACAGATATGAATAACTTCCGCATCATCCAAGTATTGTTGTAGGTCTGTAATTTTGAAGAAGTAGAACAGCACATCACTCGAAAATGACGGGTTACGTTGGGGTTACGTCGGTAGAGTTTACCTGATTGGCTGACGACATCACGTGGGGTTGTTTTCGGGGGGGAATCCCCGTTATACTTGCCGAAAGTAGGCTGAAAATGGATACACACGATCATGCTCTTATAATCTAGTCTAATTAGAAGAGATTCACATTAAATATCTGTAACACCGTGTCGGAGAAAAGACAATATATTCAATATTTAGCACCTTTATAATATTATCTAATTAGAATAGATTCGCACTTAAATGTAGCTGACGCCTGAGAACATGCAGACAATATATTGAATATTTAGCACTTTGATAATATCATTTAATTAGAAGAGATTCGCAGTTAAATATCCAACTGGCGTCCGAGAAAGACAATATATTCAGTATTTAACACCTTGATAATATCAGCTAATTAGAAAAGATCCACACATAAAACATGTAGCTGGCGTCTGGGAAAGGAAATATATTCAATATTTAGCACTTTTATAATCTATACTATATAGAAGAGATTCACAGTTAAATATCCACAAGAGCCTTTCCGGAGAAAAGACAATATATGCAATATTTAGCACTTTTATAATCTTCTCTAATTAGAAAAGATTCGCATTAAAATATCTGTAACACCGTGTCGGAGAAAAGACAATATATTCAATATTTAGCACCTTTGTAATATCATCTAATTAGAATATAATTTGATTGTTGCAATCAAGTACCAAAGGAAGGTGTTTTGTTTCTTTCGAAATTGCATTGAAAGGGGCCGATTGTCTCCGAAACACCTTCGGTCAAAGGGTGCATGCCAACATACAGTGTCGTTGAATGATTGGTTTGTTCTGCCAGTAAGTCTGAATAAATGTCAGCTGTCTGCATCAGTGAGGCTGCCTTTATATCGCCCGTTCTGTAGTCACCAATCAAGCTTTACTTGGGACTGTCTTAAACATCCTATATGTGACCTGTGGTTGGTTCACCGCTAATCATTCGTTCAATGGAATCACAACACGACACCAAGAGTTCAGCGGTTCAAGATTTAATTGGTTCGACAATGGCGAGTCATCAGATATACTGCATAACCTGGCCCATTCCCATCCGTACAACAAAAAGGGCAATGGCAGACCTGTACAAGATAAACAATGAAATAACACTTAGAATCTGAAGGTTATTGACTCCCAACATTAAGTCACCCCATAATTATATAACGAGCAATATAATGTATTCAATTCAGAATTAATAAAGTGCATTTTCCCCCATTATTATCATTACAGTAGTTCTTATGGTTTATAACCTTTGACTTTACTCTGGCAGTAATCATGTAACATTCAAGTCATATGTTTATGTAGCATAGCACACAAGTATATTATTTACCCAGTATATGCTACAATAACTTTGGACGGTACAACGTTTGGCTTACTCACAGATGCAGATAGCAGAGCCACATCAGAAGTATCCTCAATAACCATGTGATCACATCACTAAACTGTTTCTCATCAGCTGGTCTACAATACAACAAATTCCCTAATTTCAGTCTGAGACCATATAGTTAATGTCGTAATCGAGATGCAATGCCAACAGATTTAACTCGTGTCTATGAGTGAAACACGCCAAATATTATATCTAACTGGAGAACAATTATTCAGGAAATTAATCAGAATTACATTGGCTTAGAGATCAATCAATTACATTGGCTTATAAATCAATCAATTACATTGTTCAGATTACTGAAAATGATATTATATATATGTGATCACGTTAATTCATACCGATTACATTGAGCAATTAATATGGTGTGTTCATCATTTACTTGATATGAATCCTACATAATAAAGGTTGGCGATCAGTCGAAACTTCACCTTGCTGCATAATTACAACAACAACGTAGTACAATATGTTTACCGTAAGAAACTGAAAGTAACTCTAAACTTGTAAACAGCATGAAGGCAGCCTCCAGAGTTCGGTTGGCCAATTATGTGAGACGGATTAACATCGTTTGGGGTGCCAAAAATACTCAGAAGACTTCAATAACATTTCTATTTCATTCCATCACACATCTGCGTTTCACAAACGGTTCATTTCAAATCACCCCGCCAACATACCGGTCGTGACGTCAGAACACTCAAGGGAGAGCAATCCGTAATAACGATACCAAGCAATGTAATTTAGCGATACAAGGGCAGTTACTCTAATCGGCATCTAGCTCACATTCTCCCCTGCGACAGGTCACTGTCCTCAGTGACATTCATTCAAAACAATGCATTAAACATATTTAAAATAATACAGCTTTTATCATAGTTCTCATCATGATACCATATTACAGTGTGTTCTTCAATAGTTCAGAACTGGGCATATAATCTGAGATGCTCAGGAGTCAGCAAGCATAAAAGAAATACAAAACTAGCATATTTGTCTTAATGTGAATATCACTAACTGTCCTCTGGGTTGGATAGTTGATCCAGCTGTAGCAGCCTACCAGCTTCCCTCAGAACACGGGAGGTCAGCGCCATAATAGCATCCTGATAATTTGCGGTCTGCGGTAGAGTTTGGTTGGTCGTGTCCGATGTCACTCTCTGCACACTCGGACGAAGAGCTGATCGAGGCTCGTGGTAGAGATTCGGGTGTTGCCCCCTAGTCAGTCGAGTTGATCGACGTCTTGGTTCATTCACAGATTCATCACTGAGATCAACACTGTTATCACTGTCCACAGCTGGTCTGCAATCCTCCTCAAACACATGTACTCTGTCAGTGTCCTCAGGAACTACAATGGCTACCATGTCCTCATCTGAGTCACTTTGTTCATCCAGTGGAACAGGTCTCCTAATAACAGGGTCACGGTTGACAACTTTTGGTTTCACATCTGAAACTAGTATAGGTGGACAGATCCGACACTGAGAACGATGTACAGTTCGTTTTCCAGCACTTCCATCAGCTGGTTCTACTGTAACTACAGATCCATCAGAGTCTGGAATGTCAATGACCACATATACTGCAGGTTTCCAATAATCCTGAATTTTGTGACGACCACGCCATCCATGCTCACGGATGCGTACTCGTTGTCCAATCTGTAATGGTGTTGCGTTCGCTCCTACTTGAGTTTTTGCCTTTTGTCGATCTCCTCTTGCCTGGAGGCGCTCCCCTGCTTTATTCCAGGCAAGTCGTAATCTCTTAACATGTTCACTGAGCCACGCTCCCATGTTCAGATCGTCAGAAGCATCGTTAATGCTCTCCGGGGTGCCAAGCAGAAAGTCGACCGGTAATCTTGGATCACGTCCAAATAATAGGAAATATGGTGAAAATCCTGTTGAAGAATTTGGTGTAGCATTGTAGATATACAGCAGTTTCGGTAGATGTTCTGGCCAGCGACGTTTCCTTTCTGGTGGTAGAGTCCTTAGCAGATCATGGAATGTCCGATTGAAACGTTCTGCTTGCCCATTGCCCTGTGGGTGATAGGGCGATGTGTGACTCTGTGCCATACCATATAATCGACAGAGTTCCTTGATGATGTCTGCCTCAAAGCACCGTCCCTGGCCTGAGTGTATCCTGAGGGGAACACCAAACTTGGTGAACCACTCCTTCGAGAGGCATTTTGCTACGGTAAGTGCCGTTTGATCACGTGTCGGAATTGCTTGCGTATACTTCGTGAATACGTCTGTCATGACGAGGATATCTTCTCGCCCATCACTGCTCTTCTCAATCACCGTGAAATCCAGTGCTAGAATTTCCAAGGTTCGGCTTGCAATCAGAGCTCCCAGAGGAACTTTCACTCTTGGTTGAGAAAGTTTTGCGACCTGACAACGCTCACAGCTGCGGCAGTGTGATTCGATATCCTGTAACATACGAGGCCAATAGACCTTTTGACGGGCCAGCTGGAAAGTCCGTTCAATACCCTGGTGTCCGGCTCGTTCATGTACATTCTGCAATAGACGCTCCTTCAAGGTTTCAGGTAGAACTACTTGTAGGATCTCGCCATGAATCGGGTCATGAATTCTCCGTCGAAGAATTCCCTCATTTCCAATGACCAGTCGTTTCAGTTGGCGCAGGAGAATTGATCGTTGCTTGGACTCGGATTGTCCACCACTATGGCTCGGTCTCTCATTGTTTCTCAAACAAGTCATCACCTCGTTGATAACAGTGTCCGCCTGTTGGTGTGCCACCAATTCTGTAGGGCTGAGGCTAGGAAGAGCAAGGATACCATTCACGGATGCGACGACTGCTGCGGCTGAGCTACGATCTGTAATCCCTGCTGCAATTTGATGCAGACTTCCTGGTAGCGGAGTTGACGGCGCGAACGCCGTAAGTAATTCACTCACTTCCTCCTCGTCCTCTGGCTCTGGGGAGTTGCCTGGTCTGCGGGACAGACTATCAGCATTTCCATTCACACGTCCTGGTTTGTACTTGACCTCAAATTGGAACATCGCAAGCTGGGAAACCCACCTCTGCTCGACTGCACCCAATTTTGCTGTTGAAAGATAACTCAAGGGGTTGTTGTCTGTGTAGACGACAAATTGTTGACCGGCGAGATAATCCTTGAATTTTTCGGCTACTGCCCATTTGAGAGCCAGCAGTTCAAGCCGAAAAGAGCTATAGTTCCTTGCATTTCTTTCAGATGGCCTCAGTCCTCGACTGGCGTATGCAATGACGCGTCTCCGCCCTTCCTGGTCTTGTGATAATACAGCGCCAAGTCCGGCCAGGCTGGCATCTGTTTCTAGTACAAACGGTTTGGAAAAGTCGGCAAAGCCTAAGACTGGGGCGCTGGTCAAACTGTCCTTCAGTTTCTCGAATGCGGCGTCATGTTCCGCCAGCCACAAGAATTGCCCACTCTGAGTTGCTTTGGACACAAGGCTGTGCAGGGGTGCTGCAATCTTGGCGAATCCATGTATAAAGCGCCTATAATAGCTGGCCAGTCCCAGAAATGACCGTACCTGTTTCACTGTGGAAGGTCTTGGCCAATCCTTGACACACTGGATCTTGGCAGGATCTGCTGAGATACCTCCAGAAGAGATGATGTGCCCAAGGAAGTGTACTTGACGACAAAAGAAGTGGCACTTACTTGCCTTCAACTTCAATCCGTAGTGCTCAAGACGGTTGAATACAAACTTGAGATGTTGTAGATGCTCACTGATGGTCTTCGAAAACACTATGATATCATCTAAATATACCATTACGGTGTCAGACAGTTGTTGTTCCAGGCATTTCTGCATGAGCCTCTGGAACGTTGCAGGGGCGTTGGTGAGCCCGAATGGCATACGTGTATATTCAAAAAGACCCATGGAAGTCGTGAAGGCTGTCTTGTCAATGTCGGCTTCGTGCATGGCCACCTGATTGTAGCCACACGCTAGATCCATCGTCGAAAACCATCTGGAACCAGACAACGATGTGAAGGTGTGTTCCACATCCGGCATAGGAAATGCGTCTTTTCGAGTTTTCTGGTTGAGGCGACGATAATCGACGCATAGGCGAATTGATCCATCGCGCTTGCGTACAACAACAATTGGCGATGCATAGGGACTGCTACTCGGCCTTACGACTCCTTTCGCCAAAAGCTTCCTAATGTGGCCTCGAACTTCCTGATATTGGCTTGGTGGAATTCTCCTATACTGCTGTTTAATAGGGACTTCATCGTTGGTAGGGATTCTGTGTTTCACAATATCTGTGAATCCTAGATCATCTTCTGAGACGGCAAAGCCTGAACCATGTTCCTTGAAGAAATCTTCCACTGCATATTGTTCTTCCTCAGAGCAGTCCAGATCAGCTAAGTTCACATGTAGATTGACGTTTTCTCCAGTGCTTTCAGTACACTGCCGATCAACAGAGTCACTAACCACCTGAATGGTTCTCCCTTGGATCTCTCACTGACTGTGTTAGTCACCAACATTCCACTGGGGATGTGAGGATAGTTGCCCCTCAGTGGTTCAACCACCACAGTATCAGCCTGAGCTTTGCCTGTAACTGCAATCACTCTCATGGATTGCGCGGGATCACTACAGCTCGTCCACCGGCGACTTTCGCAAAGCCCAGAATTTGTTTTGTCTCGCTGGTAACCTGTTTGGCTGATGCCGGCACTGGAAGGATATCCATGCACTCACTTAGAACATTCATACCTAGGATCCCTGGAGGGTACTTCTCTTGGGTTGCATCCTTGACCACAAGAACACCTCGTCGTGGGATTATGCGTCCATTCACCTCCAAGTCCAACTCCAGATAACCCAAGTATGGTATCTCCAATCCGTTCGCTGCACGAAGAGTCAACCATCCGGCTGCCTGCAAGAGTTCCTCAGATCCAAAATGCTGCTTGAAAAATGACTCGGTGATCAAGGTTACCAATGAACCAGTGTCAATGAGGCATGGTATTTTCACACCACCCATAATCACTTCAGTAGTGGGGCATGTACCAACAGTTCTGTGCACAGTATCTGCTAGTGAAGTACTCTGTGTCTCACTACTGGTTTCATTTAACTGCACTGTTGAAATGTCTGCCCCGTGTGTAGTTCCACTTTCTCCTGGAAATTTCTCTTTACCCGGACCATCACTACTTTGATAACGCCTTGGTTTCTTTGGATGTGGGCATTTACGCGCTATGTGCCCCGGTATTGAACAGTTATAACAAATTATCTCCCCTTTGGGACCATCTCTTGGTTTTCGCTGAGATCGAACACTAAGACTGAGGTCATCAATCTTTTTCTGCTGTTCCTTCACGAGCTTTGTTAACCGCGACAACTTGTCATCAACTGGATCAGAGTCAACTTTAGCAGTGGCTTCACAGACCGTTTTCCCATTCACCTTTGGGATTTCCACACTGCCATCCTCCTCTGCCCACCTCATGGCTTCCTCTCTTAGATCTAGGAATGCCAAATCAGGCCTTTCCCGAAAAATGTGCTTCAGATGTCTTCTTAAGTCCCGATCAATCACATTGTCCGCGAATTGATCAGTCAAACATTTATCATGATGACGAACACAACGTTGGTCAACCTTAGTCACCCTATCCAAAAGGTCTAGCAAAGCAAGACAATATGTACGAAGTGTCTCGCCCACCTTTTGTTTACGATCATAGAATTCTCTCAACAGTCTGGTAACGCTGAACTGGTCGCCAAACACTGACAAAAGTACCTTAAATATTTGCTCAGGGTTTTCTTGCACTGACCTGGGTCTGTAACGAATTTCCTCTCTGGCTTGCTCCTCCAAGTGCGATATAACAAAATCCACTTGTTCCTTAATTGGCAAAGCCCTAGCACCGAGGTATGACCTACAGTCATCAACTCAGTCTTCAACTCTTAATCCAGTATCACCCTTAGTGCACCCTGTAAATATTTTAACCTTCTTGTCTTTTGGTAGGTAAATAAGGCGATCTCTACGGTCAGCATGGTTTTCATTCACTTTACGTTCCAGTTCCTTTGAATGATTCTTTTCCTCGACTAACTGTTGTTGTAACAACTTCACCTGATTAGCCAAGTCCTGCAAGGTGACCTCGTTTTCAGCCATGGCGAATATCACATACTATTCACATCCATCAACATTCGTACCAATAAACATGGATTGAACATCAGAAATGACAGTTTGTGATCATCAAATAACAGCTGACAATGACATATATGCATTTGACTACGGTACCATAACATTCACTGTAATCTGGTTACCACTAACTGTGAAGAAATCTGATATGTGAGATTTGATGATGAAATCAAAATATAACAGTTGCTAACTCAATATAACATGTACAGTGACAGAATTGCATTTCACTAGCATGACACTCACTGTCCCGGGTTACCACTAACTGTGAAGAAATCTGATTTGTGAGATTTGATTTTGAAATTAACATATGACAGTTGGTAACTCAATATAACATGTACAGTGACAGAATTGCATTTCACTAGCATGACACTCACTGTTCCGGGTTACCACTAACTGTGAATAAATCTGACTTGTGAGATTTGATTTTGAAATTAACATATGACAGTTGGTAACTCAATATAACATGTACAGTGACAGAATTGCATCTCACCAGCGTAACATTCACTGTACCAAATACCACTAACTGTCATCAAATATTATTTGTGTGATTTTAATTTAACTGAATTGTTACTGAATCAGATTTAGTTCATAACTGCACAGTTCATTAATGAAGAATGTCTCTTTGCTGTTTTTCTTGTGTGCTTTTCTGTTAGTCTGAAATGTTTGTACATCTACCATATGTCTGTTTCCCAAAATGTTCTTGTTAACCGTTTCTTCGCTACTATCTGAATAGAGTTCTGTAGATTCTCTCAAACACATACTGGCACTCCACCATCACCCTTTTTTCTGGAATGTAGCTTGGTCCTCACTTGCCATCCTGTCGGCGACGCCATTTGTGACCTGTGGTTGGTTCACCGCTAATCATTCGTTCAATGGAATCACAACACGACACCAAGAGTTCAGCGGTTCAAGATTTAATTGGTTCAACAATGGTGAGTCATCAGATATACTGCATAACCTGGCCCACTCCCATCCGTACAACAAAAAGGGCAATGGCGGACCTGTACAAGATAAACAATGGAATAACACTTGGAATCTGAAGGTTATTGACTCCCAACATTAAGTCACACCATAATTATATAACGAGCAATATAATGTATTCAATTCAGAATTAATAAAGTGCATTTTCCCCCATTATTATCATTACAGTAGTTCTTATGGTTTATAACCTTTGACTTTACTCTGGCAGTAATCATGTAACATTCAAGACATATGTTTATGTAACATAGCACACAAGTATATTATTTACCCAGTATATGCTACAATAACTTTGGACGGTACAACGTTTGACTTACTCACAGATGCAGATAGCAGAGCCACATCTGAAGTATCCTCAATAACCATGTGATCACATCACTAAACTGTATCTCATCAGCTGGTCTACAATACAACAAATTCCCTAATTTCAGTCTGAGACCATATAGTTAATGTCGTAATCGAGATGCAATGCCAACAGATTTAACTCGTGTCTATGAGTGAAACACGCCAAATATTATATCTAACTGGAGAACAATTATTCAAGAAATTAATCAGAATTACATTGGTTTAGAGATCAATCAATTACATTGGCTTATAAATCAATCAATTACATTGTTCAGATTACTGAAAATGATATTATATATATGTGATCACGTTAATTCATACTGATTACATTGAGCAATTAATATGGTGTGTTCATCATTTACTTGATATGAATCCTACATAATAAAGGTTGGCGATCAGTCGAAACTTCACCTTGCTGCATAATTACAACAACAACGTAGTACAATATGTTTACCGTAAGAAACTGAAAGTAACTCTAAACTTGTAAACAGCATGAAGGCAGTCTCCAGAGTTCGGTTGGCCAATTATGTGAGACGGATTAACATCGTTTGGGGTGCCAAAAATACTCAGAAGACTTCAATAACATTTTTATTTCATTCCATCACACATCTGCGTTTCACAAACGGTTCATCTCAAATCACCTCGCCAACATACCAATCGTGACGTCAGAACACTCAAGTGAGAGCAATCCGTAATAACGATACCAAGCACTGTAATTTAGCGATACAAGGGCAGTTACTCTAATCGGCATCTAGCTCATATATACACCAGCACTTGCGCGTTGTTTAACCAGGAGGAACGATAGAATAATCTGTTATTGTCTAAGTGGAGTTGCACAGACCACAAATGAAAATGTATTTGCGAAAATCCTTATATACCAGCGCATGTGCGTTGTTTAACCAGAAAGAACGATAGAATAATCTCTGTTATTGTCAGTCGAGTTGCACAGACCAGCAAAGAAGGTGTACTTGGGACTGCCTTGAACAAACTTATTCACCAACCCATGCCAGTTTGAAAATATTTAGCATTTGTGCTAATTATACAATATATTTTCTTTAAGGAGAGGCAGTCGGACAATTTGGAGTTGCGTTTTAGAAAAAATATTCAATATTTATCATGGCTGCAATTTGGAAGAAATATTCAATATTTAGCATTTGTGCTAATTATACAATATATTTTCTTTCGGGAGAGGCAGTCCGACAATTTGCGTTTGCGAGTTATCATACATATTGAATATTTCTTCTGGCTGCAATTTAGAAAAAATATTCGATATTTAGCATTTGTGCTAATTATACAATATATTTTCTTTGGGAACAGTGCTAACTAGCAGTAATCCTAGAAATTATCTTCAAAGTAGTACACCCGTTTCTAAATATCACTGATTTTAGAAATTATTTGCGAAGTAGCAGATCTGCTAAATAGCATGCGAGACTATAATAACCATTTCTGCACCTTAATGCATATATCTTGGCGCGTTAGGCGATTTGATGCATGTTGAGCACGTGATAGTCGACACACTCATTGCCCACCTTTTTATGACAGTCAACAGCCTTATTCGCCCCTCTGTCCCTGAAAACCCAAAACACGAAACAATGTTTTATGAAGTCCTTAAAAGTTATATGACGAAATGATAGCCATTCGGTATTTCTCTATGTTATGCCGGTGTGGTGGATAAGAATATCCTGGTGATTAGTGTCAGTAGTAGTGTTCAAGCAAAAAAGGTCTCCTTTTCCAGGGAGGTAACTCTTGGTGGCGGTAGATGGCGTTGTGGTTATGGATTGCATCAGCATTGGCTGGATGCCAAGTTTTGACCACTATAGGTCTGGCAACCTTTGACCTTGTATTCCTCCGCGGTGATGCGGTCATGTCTGGCGATGATGCGGTCACGGCTTGTGAAGCCTATGTGAGGGGGCATCCGCCTGGACTAATGTTTCGTCCGTGTTTGACATTCTGCGCATGCGCAGACAGGGAATTGTGGGAAAAGGGTATGGAAATAGACGTTTTCCGGTCGAGGTGGGCCACTATTGGTCCTATGGAGTCGTATGAGGTATCAATGTGAAGCATTCGTGAAGGAGCATCCGACGGGATGGGTGGGACGTGGAACTGACGTCATTCAGCGCATGCGCAGTAGACAAAGTTTATGGAAATAGACGTTTTGGGGTCTAGGGGAGTCCCTAATGGGTCGATGGAGTCGTATGAGGTATCAATGTACAGCAGTCGTGGAGGAGCATCCACCTAGACTAGTGTGTCGTCCGTGTTCAACATTCTGCGCATGCGCAGACAGGGAATTGTGGGAAAAGGGAATGGAAATAGGCGTTTTGGGGTTTAGGTGGGCCACTATTGGTCCGATGGAGTCAAGTGAGGTATCAATGTCAAGCACACGTGAGGGCGCATCCTACTGGGTGGACGTGGAGTAGGAATATCGTCAATCTGCGCATGCGCAGTAGGCCAAGTGTATGGAAATAGACATTTTGGGGCCGACAAGGGCCAATATGGGTCCGATGGTGTCGTATGAGGTCTTATTTTGAAGCTCTCGGGGAGAAGCGTCCGACTGGACTAATGTATCGTCGGGTTTCATCATTCTGTGCATGCGCAGTCTGGCCATAGTATAGAAATATACACATGGGGGTGTGTTAGGGGTACTAAACCACTGTGGATCCGAATGCGTCGTTTCAAGTGGCATCTTGTAGCAACGCCCGCCAACGCCAGGCTCAACGCTCCAACGCCCTTGTGAATTAGCCCAAAAGCTCTGATTTTCCTGAAATTGTCATTAATTCATTGGAAATGCAGTGACGCCCGTCAACGGCCACCTTAACGCCCTAGCATAACGCCTTGACGCCATGACATAGACAGATGAGAGAAAAACAACAACAACAACAAGAATGAGAGATTCTCCCCAATGTTACATCATACCCACGCTGGGGGAGCCGCGTTGGGTATGTTTACATTTCGAGAAAACTCTTGTCCAATCAGATGCCGCCATTTGGCGCTGTATCCGTCATACTCGTTCTTGTCCGTTAGATGTATTCTCGGCTGCTCTTGTCCAATTAGAAGCCGTCCTTAAGAAAGTCCCATCTTCGGCCCTGTTCGCTCTCATCCGTTTGTTGTAATCATTGTCGGTCAGGCCTGGATATTCGTCGGGCAGCATATCCTGAAACAGTTGTTTGCGCATTCTAATCGCATTTTCCACCATCACCCTTTTTTCTGGAATGTAGCTTGGTCCTCACTTGCCATCCTGTCGGCGACGCCATTTGTGACCTGTGGTTGGTTCACCGCTAATCATTCGTTCAATGGAATCACAACACGACACCAAGAGTTCAGCGGTTCAAGATTTAATTGGTTCAACAATGGTGAGTCATCAGATATACTGCATAACCTGGCCCACTCCCATCCGTACAACAAAAAGGGCAATGGCAGACCTGTACAAGATAAACAATGGAATAACACTTAGAATCTGAAGGTTATTGACTCCCAACATTAAGTCACCCCATAATTATATAACGAGCAATATAATGTATTCAATTCAGAATTAATAAAGTGCATTTTCCCCCATTATTATCATTACAGTAGTTCTTATGGTTTATAACCTTTGACTTTACTCTGGCAGTAATCATGTAACATTCAAGACATATGTTTATGTAACATAGCACACAAGTATATTATTTACCCAGTATATGCTACAATAACTTTGGACGGTACAACGTTTGACTTACTCACAGATGCAGATAGCAGAGCCACATCTGAAGTATCCTCAATAACCATGTGATCACATCACTAAACTGTATCTCATCAGCTGGTCTACAATACAACAAATTCCCTAATTTCAGTCTGAGACCATATAGTTAATGTCGTAATCGAGATGCAATGCCAACAGATTTAACTCGTGTCTATGAGTGAAACACGCCAAATATTATATCTAACTGGAGAACAATTATTCAAGAAATTAATCAGAATTACATTGGTTTAGAGATCAATCAATTACATTGGCTTATAAATCAATCAATTACATTGTTCAGATTACTGAAAATGATATTATATATATGTGATCACGTTAATTCATACTGATTACATTGAGCAATTAATATGGTGTGTTCATCATTTACTTGATATGAATCCTACATAATAAAGGTTGGCGATCAGTCGAAACTTCACCTTGCTGCATAATTACAACAACAACGTAGTACAATATGTTTACCGTAAGAAACTGAAAGTAACTCTAAACTTGTAAACAGCATGAAGGCAGTCTCCAGAGTTCGGTTGGCCAATTATGTGAGACGGATTAACATCGTTTGGGGTGCCAAAAATACTCAGAAGACTTCAATAACATTTCTATTTCATTCCATCACACATCTGCGTTTCACAAACGGTTCATCTCAAATCACCTCGCCAACATACCAATCGTGACGTCAGAACACTCAAGTGAGAGCAATCCGTAATAACGATACCAAGCACTGTAATTTAGCGATACAAGGGCAGTTACTCTAATCGGCATCTAGCTCATTTATACACCAGCACTTGCGCGTTGTTTAACCAGGAGGAACGATAGAATAATCTGTTATTGTCTAAGTGGAGTTGCACAGACCACAAATGAAAATGTATTTGCGAAAATCCTTATATACCAGCGCATGTGCGTTGTTTAACCAGAAAGAACGATAGAATAATCTCTGTTATTGTCAGTCGAGTTGCACAGACCAGCAAAGAAGGTGTACTTGGGACTGCCTTGAACAAACTTATTCACCAACCCATGCCAGTTTGAAAATATTTAGCATTTGTGCTAATTATACAATATATTTTCTTTAAGGAGAGGCAGTCGGACAATTTGGAGTTGCGTTTTAGAAAAAATATTCAATATTTATCATGGCTGCAATTTGGAAGAAATATTCAATATTTAGCATTTGTGCTAATTATACAATATATTTTCTTTCGGGAGAGGCAGTCCGACAATTTGCGTTTGCGAGTTATCATACATATTGAATATTTCTTCTGGCTGCAATTTAGAAAAAATATTCGATATTTAGCATTTGTGCTAATTATACAATATATTTTCTTTGGGAACAGTGCTAACTAGCAGTAATCCTAGAATTTATCTTCAAAGTAGTACACCCCTTTCTAAATATCACTGATTTTAGAAATTATTTGCGAAGTAGCAGATCTGCTAAATAGCATGCGAGACTATAATAACCATTTCTGCACCTTAATGCATATATCTTGGCGCGTTAGGCGATTTGATGCATGTTGAGCACGTGATAGTCGACACACTCATTGCCCACCTTTTTATGACAGTCAACAGCCTTATTCGCCCCTCTGTCCCTGAAAACCCAAAACACGAAACAATGTTTTATGAAGTCCTTAAAAGTAATATGACGAAATGATAGCCATTCGGTATTTCTCTATGTTATGCCGGTGTGGTGGATAAGAATATCCTGGTGATTAGTGTCAGTAGTAGTGTTCAAGCAAAAAAGGTCTCCTTTTCCAGGGAGGTAACTCTTGGTGGCGGTAGATGGCGTTGTGGTTATGGATTGCATCAGCATTGGCTGGATGCCAAGTTTTGACCACTATAGGTCTGGCAACCTTTGACCTTGTATTCCTCCGCGGTGATGCGGTCATTTCTGGCGATGATGCGGTCACGGCTTGTGAAGCCTATGTGAGGGGGCATCCGCCTGGACTAATGTTTCGTCCGTGTTTGACATTCTGCGCATGCGCAGACAGGGAATTGTGGGAAAAGGGTATGGAAATAGACGTTTTCCGGTCGAGGTGGGCCACTATTGGTCCTATGGAGTCGTATGAGGTATCAATGTGAAGCATTCGTGAAGGAGCATCCGACGGGATGGGTGGGACGTGGAACTGACGTCATTCAGCGCATGCGCAGTAGACAAAGTTTATGGAAATAGACGTTTTGGGGTCTAGGGGAGTCCCTAATGGGTCGATGGAGTCGTATGAGGTATCAATGTACAGCAGTCGTGGAGGAGCATCCACCTAGACTAGTGTGTCGTCCGTGTTCAACATTCTGCGCATGCGCAGACAGGGAATTGTGGGAAAAGGGAATGGAAATAGGCGTTTTGGGGTTTAGGTGGGCCACTATTGGTCCGATGGAGTCAAGTGAGGTATCAATGTCAAGCACACGTGAGGGCGCATCCTACTGGGTGGACATGGAGTAGGAATATCGTCAATCTGCGCATGCGCAGTAGGCCAAGTGTATGGAAATAGACATTTTGGGGCCGACAAGGGCCAATATGGGTCCGATGGTGTCGTATGAGGTCTTATTTTGAAGCTCTCGGGGAGAAGCGTCCGACTGGACTAATGTATCGTCGGGTTTCATCATTCTGCGCATGCGCAGTCTGGCCATAGTATAGAAATATACACATGGGGGTGTGTTAGGGGTACTAAACCACTATGGATCCGAATGCGTCGTGTCAAGTGGCATCTTGTAGCAACGCCCGCCAACGCCAGGCTCAACGCTCCAACGCCCTTGTGAATTAGCCCAAAAGCTCTGATTTTCCTGAAATTGTCATTAATTCATTGGAAATGCAGTGACGCCCGTCAACGGCCACCTTAACGCCCTAGCATAACGCCTTGACGCCATGACATAGACAGATGAGAGAAAAACAACAACAACAACAAGAATGAGAGATTCTCCCCAATGTTACATCATACCCACGCTGGGGGAGCCGCGTTGGGTATGTTTACATTTCGAGAAAACTCTTGTCCAATCAGATGCCGCCATTTGGCGCTGTATCCGTCATACTCGTTCTTGTCCGTTAGATGTATTCTCGGCTGCTCTTGTCCAATTAGAAGCCGTCCTTAAGAAAGTCCCATCTTCGGCCCTGTTCGCTCTCATCCGTTTGTTCTAATCATTGTCGGTCAGGCCTGGATATTCGTCGGGCAGCATATCCTGAAACAGTTGTTTGCGCATTCTAATAGCATTTTCCAGGGCCTCGGTGGGTGGTAACCCCATATCCTCTTCCAAGTGACGCTTGGTCTTCATGATGGACCTGTGCGTGGGGTCACCTTTCATTTCATGCGGTAGTAAGGTATACTGTTCATAGATTGCCATGGCTGTTTTCCTGATGCGGGGCCGCATTTCGGTGTGCGCCTGTTGTAAGTTATCCTATCCCGCGTCCTCGATCGCTTCAGCGTGAGTATTGATAGCTGCTGTCACAATACGATCCCAGAAGGTAGGTTCTGCCTCACTTTCCTGGGATGTAGGCTGACCATCTGAGGTCAAGCTCTCCATATCAGTAGATAGACTGTCAGCAATCTTGGATTCGGTATCAGTCGATACACTCTCATCGATCTCTGTATCAGCATCCGATTCAACGGACTCCTCGACGTCTTCAATCCCATGTATACTTTTCTGGTGTCGCATCATATCGTAATGTCTGGTGAACTTGGGTTCACACTCAGAACAAGTATAAGCCATGTTGACGGTTGAACGTCGACTGTGCGTGTTTTGGGAATACACTTGCTTTCATAGACAGTAACGCCCACCAACGCCCACTGTTACGCCTTAACGCCCTATATGTACGCCTTAACGCTCGTCTCAACGCTTTAACACACTTTCTTAACGCTTTAACGTTGTTTAATGATGCGTTCGAACAAATGTTGCTTTTGTGCTATTGTTCTGACATACGCCGCTTTCCAGTTCATGCCCGAGGTTTTCAACATCGACGCGGTTCTTTCGATTCCCATATCAACTGGGTCCTTGTCCAACAATTTCATATGGGTCACGAGGTCGACATACTGCTGACGTAAAGCCCGTCGTAATCTGGGTGCCAATCTGTTATGGGCTAACATTGCGGCTTCTTTTTTCGAATATCCTTTGTGTTGAAACTTGTTCTCTGTGGCCCTCAGCGTCTCGCCCATCTCGGCGTCCATACTTTCTTTGAACAAATCCTTCCATAGTCTCGAGTTCACATTATATTCATTTCCTTGTACGGGTCCGGGTTGGTCCTTCACGGTTGGGTGATATTCCGGGACGGATGGTATGAAGCGGACCCGCTGTATGGGGGTGGGTTGCTGCTGCTGCTCTGCCAGGAGTGGATTCGGCGGATGGTGTAGGGGTATATGACGTTCCGGTGATTCCTCGCCGGGTAACAGGTGGGTCCTCAGCCGACGATCTTCGGGGTATGGGCTTTTAAATCTACGAACAGGTAGCCGTACGGACGACTTGTCGCCCCTTGAAACGCCTGCATGAAATGGTCGATGTTTCGAGGATAAATTCGACTACCAAACACCCGGATTTGTGCTCTGTCAATGGGATTGGAGAACAGCACAAAGTATTGGCAGTTCAAGGCAATATCTCTGGACGTCTTCCCTTGAGGAAAGAGATTCTGGGTCAAATAGATGACGGACAGATTCCGATGATGGGATCCTTTGGTAAACATGTCGGCGACGTGTGAATTGTCCTTGGCCGCACTCATCAGATCATATAGCACTAACACGTTGGTCTGCTCGGGGTCAAAATAATACGGTTCGTTTATGTCGTGGGGAATCTCTGGGACGAAGGTCACATTCTGTAACCTTGTAGTTTCGTAGGCGGGTTGCCATTGGCTATAACACCAAACAACACGTGTCGGAGCTGGGGTTGCCACACCTGCCTCTAAGAACTTCATCACCCAGGGCGTCTTTCCACATGCCGTAGGGCCGCTCACCGTCATTGTATAGGGATGCTCTACTGCTCTTGTTGGACCTGTAGCGGGAGTCGGCTGTGTCTCTTGGTTGTGTTTGCGTTGAATATGCCTGAGCATACTATCGCGACGAGAGAAGTTTCTCTGACAGAACATACATGTACACGACATGTTCATCAGTCGACCAATACATATGGACTGATGAGGGGCACAAGTTCATTCCTATATTTACAGACACTACCACCACCACACACACCAACACCACCAACACCACCACCACACACCACCACACACCACCACCAACGCCACCACCAACGCCACCACCGGGCGTTGACGGGGGTCAACGCCCGGTGGTGGTGGTAGCCCCCGTGTGGCAGAGCTCTTGGATCGGAGCTCTCGGAGCTCAAAGTGAAGCGCAGAGCTCGGAAGTGACGTCATCGCAGGCATGCGCGTGTACCTGTGGTGCACCCTGTACCCTATAGCCCGTAGGGAATAGGGTACACCAGGGTGCGGGTGCAGCACAGGTACACGCGCATGCCTGCGATGACGTCATTTCCGAGCTCTGAGCTCCACAAGCTTTGAGCTCCGAGAGCTCCGATCCAAGAGCTCTGCCACACGGGGGCTACCACCACCACCGGGCGTTGACGCCCGTCAACGCCCGGTGGTGGCGTTGGTGGTGGTGGTGGTGGTGGTGTGTGGTGGTGTGTGGTGGTGTTGTGGTGTTGGTGTGTGTGTGTGGTGGTGGTAGTGTCTGTAAATATAGGAATGAACATGTGTCCCTCATCAGTCCATATGTATTGGTCGACTGATGAACATGTCGTGCACGTGTACGTTCTGTCAGGGAACCTTCTCTCGTCGCGATAGTATGCTCAGGCACATTCAACGCAAACACAACCCAGAGACACAGCCGACTCCCGCTACAGGTCCAACAAGAGCAGTAGAGCATCCCTATACGATGACGGTGAGCGGCCCTACGGCATGTGGAAAGACGTCCTGGATGATGAAGTTCTTAGAGGCAGGTGTGGCAACCCCAGCTCCGACACGTGTTGTTTGGTGTTATAGCCAATGGCAACCCGCCTACGAAACTACAAGGTTACAGATTGTGACCTTCATCCCAGGGATTCCCCACGACATAAACGAACCGTATTATTTTGACCCCGAGCAGACCAACGTGGTAGTGCTAGATGATCTGATGAGTGCGGCCAAGGACAATTCACACGTCGCCGACTTGTTTACTAAAGGATCCCATCATCGGAATCTGTCCGTCATCTATTTGACCCAGAATCTCTTTCCTCAAGGGAAGGCGTCCAGAGATATTGCCTTGAACTGCCAATACTTTGTGTTGTTCTCCAATCCCACTGACAGAGCACAAATCCGTGTGTTTGGTAGTCGAATTTATCTTCAGAACATCGAGACCATTCATGCAGGCGTTTCAAGGGGCGACAAGTCGTCCGTACGGCTACCTATTCGTAGATTTAAAAGCCCATACCCCCGAAGATCGTCGGCTGAGGACCCACCTGTTACCCGGCGAGGAATCACCGGAACGTCATATACCCCTACACCATCTGCCGAATCCACTCCTGGCAGAGCAGCAGCAGCAACCCACCCCCATACAGCGGGTCCGCTTCATACCATCAGTCCCGGAATATCACCCAACCGTGAAGGATCAACCCGGACCCGTACAAGGAAATGAATATAATGTGAACTCGAGGCTATGGAAGGATTTGTTCAAAGAAAGTATGGACGCCGAGATGGGCGAGACGTTGAGGGCCACAGAAAACAAGTTTCAACACAAAGGATATTCGAAAAAAGAAGCCGCAATGTTAGCCCATAACAGATTGGCACCCAGATTACGACGGGCTTTACGTCAGCAGTATGTCGACCTCGTGACCCGTATGAAATTGTTGGACAAGGACCCAGTTCATATGGGAATCGAAAGAACCGCGTCGATGTTGAAAACCTCGGGCATGAACTGGAAAGCGGCGTATGTCAGACGATAGCACGAAAGCAACATTTGTCCGAACGCATCATTGAATGACGTTAAAGCGTTAAGAAAGTGTGTTAAAGCGTTGAGACGAGCGTTAAGGCGTACATATAGGGCGTTAAGGCGTAACAGTGGGCGTTGGTGGGCGTTACTGTCTATGAAAGCAAGTGTATTCCCAAAACACGCACAGTCGACGTTCAACCGTCAACATGGCTTATACTTGTTCTGAGTGTGAACGCACGTTCTCCAGACATTACGATATGATGCGACACCAGAAAAATATACATGGGATTGAAGACGTCGAGGAGTCCGTTGAATCGGATGCTGATACAGAGATCGATGAGAGTGTATCGACTGATACCGAATCCAAGATTGCTGACAGTCTATCTACTGATATGGAGAGCTTGACCTCAGATAGTCAGCCCCCATCCCAGGAAAGTGAGGCAGAACCTACCTTCTGGGATCGTATTGTGACAGCAGCTATCAATACTCACGCTGAAGCGATCGAGGACGCGGGATAGGATAACTTACAACAGGCGTACACCGAAATGCGGCCCCGCATCAGGAAAACAGCCATGGCAATCTATGAACAGTATACCTTACTACCGCTTGAAATGAAAGGTGACCTCACGCACAGGTCCATCATGAAGACCAAGCGTCACTTGGAAGAGGATATGGGGCTACCACCCACCGAGGCCCTGGAAAATGCGATTAGAATGCGCAAACAACTGTTTCAGGATATGCTGCCCGACGAATATCCAGGCCTGACCGACAATGATTAGAACAAACGGATGAGAGCGAACAGGGCCGAAGATGGGACTTTCTTAAGGACGGCTTCTGATTGGACAAGAGCAGCCGAAAATACATCTGCTTGAACAAGAGTTTTCTCGAAAAGTAAACATACCCACCGCGGCTCCCCCAGCGTGGGTATGATGTAACATTGGGGAGAATAAACTATATGAAAACTTGTTGTTGTTGTTGTTGTTCTCTCATTCTTCTTGTTATTGTTGTTGTTTTTCTATCATCTGTCTATGTCATGGCGTCAAGGCGTTATGCTAGGGCGTTAAGGCGGCCGTTGACGGGCGTCACTGCATTTCCAATGAATTAATGACAATTTCAGGAAAATCAGAGCTTTTGGGCTAATTCACCAGGGCGTTGGAGCGTTGAGCTTGGCGTTGGCGGGCGTTGCTACAAGATGCCACTTGACACGACGCATTCGGACCCATAGTGGTTTAGTACTCCAAACACACCCCCATGTGTATATTTCTATACTATGGCCAGACTGCGCATGCGCAGAATGATGAAACCCGACGATACATTAGTCCAGTCGGATGCTTCTCCATGAGAGCTTCAAAATAAGACCTCATACGACAACATCGGACCCATATTGGCCAATGTCGGCCCCAAAATGTCTATTTCCATACACTTGGTCCTACTCCACGTCCACCCAGTAGGATGCGCCCTCACGTATGCTTGACATTGATACCTCACTTGACTCCATCGGACCAATAGTGGGCCACCTAAACCCCAAAACAGCTATTTCCATTCCCTTTTCCCACAATTCCCTGTCTGCGCATGCGCAGAATGTTGAACACGGGCGACACACTAGTCCAGGTGGATGCTCCTCTACGACTGCTTTACATTGATACCTCATACGACTCCATCGACCCATTAGGGACTCCCCTAGACCCCAAAACGTCTATTTCCATAAACTTTGTCTACTGCGCATGCGCTGAATGACGTCAGTTCCACGTCCCACCCACCCCGTCGGATGCTCCTTCACGAATGCTTCACATTGATACCTCATACGATTCCATAGGACCAATAGTGGCCCACCTCGACCCGAAAACGTCTATTTCCATACCCTTTCCCACAATTCCCTGTCTGCGCATGCGCAGAATGTCAAACACGGACGAAACACTAGTCGAGGCAGATGCCCCCTCACATAGGCTTCACATTGATACCTCACTTGACCCAATCAGACCACTAGGCGCTCCCCTAGTTCCCAAAACGTCTATCTCCATACCCTTTTTCCACAATTCCCTGTCTGCGCATGCGCAGAATGTTGACAACGGCCGAGACATTAGTCCAGGCGGATGCCCCCTCACATAGGCTTCACAATGATACCTCATAGGACTCCATCGGCCCATTAGGGGCTCACCTAGACCCGAAAACGTCTATTTCCATTCCCTTGGTCTACTGCGCATGCGCAGAATGCCGATATTTCAACCCCACACCCAGCCCATCGGATGCCCCCTCACATAGGTTTCACATTGATACCTCACTCGAATCAATCGGACCAATAGTGGCTTCCCTAGATCCCGAAACGTCTATTTCCATACCCTTTGTCCACCGCGCATGCGCAGAATGACATATTTCAACCCCGCACCCAGCCCATCAGATGCCTCTTCACGAATGCTTCATATTTATACCTCACTCAACTCCATCGGACCATTAGTGGCTGCCCTAGACCCCAAAACGTCTATTTTCATACCCTTGGTCGACCGCGCATGCGCAGAATGAGGCTATTTCAGCCCCACACCCAACCCGGTAGATGCGCCTTCACGAATGCTTCACTTTGGTACCTCACACGACCCCATCGGACCATGCAGCGTATTTGAATTCTGGGGACTTCTTTTTCTCAGCGGAAGCTTTTTTTTCCGTGACCGCATCACCGCCAGACATGACCGCATCATCGCGGAGGAATACAAGGTCAAAGGTTGCCAGACCTATAGTGGTCAAAACTTGGCATCCAGCCAATGCTGATGCAATCCATAACCACAACGCCACCTACCGCCGCCAAGAGTTACCTCCCTGGAAAAGGAGACCGTTTTTGCTTGAACACTACTACTAGTGTCCCTTTTCATATCCTTTTCTATCGCAACAAAGGGTGGACACTTGTTCTCAATGTGGAGAAAAGTGTCCTCCTAGCTGGGCTAGAGGATAGGAGTCGGACACTCTTAACCACCGGACATTCTTAGTCTCCACACCGGCTACAAAAAGAGAAAGTTGATGCAACTCGTTGAATTTACAAGCTCCAAAGTAGAAGACTAATTTACAGTGGGCGGACTCTACATCGTACTATGAAGCCTAGAAATTCTAGACTGGATGGTCACAAATTCAATCTATTTGAGATTTCCATGCTGCCAGAGATGACATGTTTAATGTCAGGACCAGATGTAGAGTCAACACAGGATTCTAAGGTGATAGTGTATATATATATGTGCGTGCTTGTGTGTGTGTGTGTTTGCCATACAAGATCAAGGGAATAGTTACACAGTTATCTCAAGTGGCAATTTATTGCATTTGGCTGGCCAGCTTCAGTCATGCACTGGCCTGACACTTATCACTAATCACTGGGCACCCAAGGAAAAAAGACCTGGGTAACGGGTATTAAATGTATATTGTCATTCTTAAATCTAAGTCATTTATACGAACAGAAAAAAAGTTTATCTGTTGGTAGCTTAGTTTCCAAAGCTGCAAGAAATTTCTCTTCTGTATTTTGTAACTGGTGGAATGAACAACTGTTTACCGACCGTCCCAACGTAGCGTATGGTAACAAACTCAGAACATATAGAACCTTCAAGCTAAATTTTGTGTTGGAACCTTACTTATCTATTCTGAATCGAGATCATCGCAGTGACTTATGTAAGCTGCGAACAAGTAGCCATGACCTTCAGATTGAGAAAGGTAGATTTGCCAAAGTACCAGCAGATAAGCGTTTATGTACTCTTTGCAATGCTGGTAAGGTTGAAGATGAATTCCATTTTTTAATGGAATGTAATAAATATGATAATTTTCGGGACATATTTCTATTTAAATGTGATAGCATGAATGCCAACTTTTCTCAACTCGATATTTCAAACAAATTTATTTGGCTCTTGTCGTGCGAGGATCCAATTATTGTGAATAATTTAGGTAAGTTTGTTCATGATTGTATGAGCGCACGTAGCAATATGATTGATGGTTCGGCATCTAAACATGACAAATGTGTTACTGGTACAGGAATAACAGATGTTAGCTAATATACGTTTTTAGTGTTACAAACAGATACTAGTCAGTAAGATCATAATTTATTGTAAAATGCCAGCGAAATCGCTGCTCCTGGCATTATTGTTCCTTGTATCACGACTGTTATTTTTCTGTAAATCAAATTATTTCTAATCAACTAGGTTATTCTATATGTATATATACTTAATTATCTTCGCTTGATTGTATATCTGCTCGATAACGGGCGCTGTGATCAGCAAATAAAGAACCTTGAACCTTGAACCTTGGGCACAAAGGAGAATTAGACAGGTAGGTTTCTGTAGTATACGTTAAAATTCAAAAGAAGCGCCAAGAAATGCAGCTCCTGGTTGGCTACTTCTCTCAACCCTGTCGCTAAGGCTAGAGCGCTGAAACTTACCACATTATATCTTTGGGTCTAGCTCTACAAGAAAATGTAAAAAAATCCAAGATGGCCGCCCTGATTACGTCATTGTGACGTCATTTTCAGAAAGAGTATTTTTGGACGATTTTTCGGTCAGAATTTTCGAATTTTTTATTTTTGTTTTTTTCTTTGCAAAAACTGCATGATGAATTAGTAAATAATAATTTGATATGAAATAAAATAGGTTTTACCCACATGGCCGCCATTTTGAATTTATCCATGATCCGCTTCTTGTGGGGTCATGCGCATAGACTCAAAATGCCCCCAATATGATAGTCTAAAAAGTGACGGAGTTTCAACTCTCAGTTTTTTGTTGTTCCGGAGATAGGAGAAAAAACCCCAACAGGGTGGAGGGGGATGTTGGGGGCGGGAGCGGAAAGTGATGTTTTCGTCATATTTCATCAAAATTTATGCTTTTCTGTATGGAAATGTGAGTAAAACCTATTTTATTTCATATCAGATTATTACTTACTAATTTATCATGCAGTTTTTGCGAAGAAAAAAAACGAAAATAAAATATAGCCGCAAGCGGCAATGTAGGGGGCCAAGATACAGTCCAGACAAGCTAGATTTAGGGATCACTTCACCTGCAACTTCTCTAGACTTATTTTAAAAGACCTCGGCCCATCGATCATGTGTAGCAAGTTTCGCGTCGATCAGTTCAGCGATCTGGATTTTAGAGGTTGCAATTCTCCTAATATGGACCACGGAATATAACAATACGACATCACCAAACCGTATTCTGATTAGAAAATGTGTCATGCTCAGCCAAGGCAACACCTGTAGTGTTCGTCTTGGTCATGCGAAGATGAGAGAAATTGTACTCATTTTGTATATTTCAATTTGTTGCACATGCTGCGAAATTTACTCAGTCAATTGTGACTAGTGAAATTTGTGTGGCATTATCGACCTGCATTTCCTGCAAGTTACCACTAACGAACAATCCGTCATTTCGCAAATTTGGGTGATTTTCATCTGAGAATAGCGGGAAAACTATTAAAGCTAGTTGGAAACAGTTGACATACATCCGAAAGAGCTGCTCCTGGAGCATATAATGCAATGAACTGCAACTACATCCCACAGTCCCGGAGTTATAACCTGTACAAGATATGTTCCGTTTTTGACAAAATTCAAGATGGCGGCCAAACCACGTGATCTAGGAACAATTTTTTTTGCATATTCGTTATCGCCATATCGCAATGCATATAGGTAGTCACTTTCCCCGTCCATTCATAACTTGAAAATACGACAATTCTGATTGGTCAATGGGGCCATTATATTTTACCTAGCAAATTTTCAAATAGGAGTTTGAGAGCCCTCGATCCATCGATCATCTGTATATACCAAGTTGCGTGTCAATCAGTTCAGCGGTTCCAGAGAAGAAGATCTTAGAGTGTTTTAGGGAAAAATCAGCCCTATTAACCTTGCGGCGCAATGCGCAGAGGATAGTATAGTAACAGTATATTGACTCACGTGTAGTAGTATAAAAGCGCATTTCGAGCCCCACTGACCTTGCGGCCCAATGCGCAGAGGATATTATAGTAACAGTATATTGACGTACATTTAGTAGTATAAAAGCGCATTTCGAGCCTATTGACCTTGCGGCGAATGTGCAGAGGATAATATGGTAACAGTATATTGACTCACATTTAGTAGTATAAAAGCGCATTCGAGCCCTATTGACCTTGCGGGGCAATGCGCAGAGGATAGTATAGTAACAGTATATTGACTCACATTTGGTAGTATAAAAGCGCATTTCGCGCCCTATTGACCTTGCGTCGCAATGCGCAGAGGATAGTATAGTAACAGTATATTGACTCACATTTAGTAGTATAAAAGCGCATTTCGAACCCTACTGACATTGCGGCGCAATGCGCAGAGGATAGTATAGTAACAGTATATGGACTCGCATTTAGTAGTATAAAAGCGCATTTCGAGCCCTATTGTCCTTGTGACGCAATGCGCAGAGGATAGTATAGTAACAGTATATTGACTCACATCTAGTAGTATAAAAACAAATTCAGTGGCCAACTCTACTCCTCTGGAACCAATGAAACAATCAACACAACACTTGGTACACATAATCAATGGATCAGGGTCTCTCATAATTCTATTTGAGAAAAACAGAAAAAGGAAGCCCTGTAGACAGCGGAATTACGAAATTATTAGAAATTATACAATAATAATGCTAACCACAATGCATGTATGCGCAATGCAGAATCGTAATAAATTACGCGTATTGTGTAACTTCATCGGCATGTGAAGATGCCCGTGGTAGTACCTTCACGTCATGTCAACAGAACTCTTCTGCATAGTATTTATGGAATGAACGAACAAACAAAGAAACGAACAAATATCTTATTATTTTTGTTCTCCTTTCTTTTTAATATGCATCTGGGCTGAATGTAATGTAAATGAGATGACATCATGTGAGGGCACGGATATATAATTGTATCTAAGATTTTATGTGATACTAGGGCACACTTGTAGATATATTTTGGAATGTTCACTTGCGTAATACTATGTAATGTAATGTAGGTTAGTGTAATATAGTATAAGGTAACGTAATATGTCATTCTTAATTAGCTTGGACCACGTGGACAAACCGCGTATTATATATGAATATATATATGTATATATATATTTATATATGTGTGTATATACGTGTGTGTGTATATGTATATAAATGTTTACTTGTATAAATGTCTTTTTTTCACCATTTGTATACCGTAAATGATGTATCATGTGATAGTGTGAGTATTTTGATATAGGGCTATTTTTCATAGCAACGTAATATATACTAACGTAATGTGATGTAAAAAGGATTAATGTAGTGTAATGTATTACGCGGTTATAAGTTAGCCTGGATCACGTGGGCATAACTGTGAATTTGTCAAATTCGTGGTCATAAGATTAATAAATGCCCAGTGGTTAATCCAGGGCTTAAAAAAAAACCCCGGGGCTAGGTAGTATCGGTGGTGCTGAATATACTTTTATATTTAACCCAACCATTACTGTCCTGGGAATTTTCTTCCCTACTCTCTTGAATAAGAGAGACTAGGGAACTTAACTGCTTTAAATATCACCATAAATTTTCATCAAAAGTAGGTCAGCTCAGAACTTGCTGGTAACAGTCCCATAATGCACCTTCATGCCAAAAATCAAGGTTCTAATGTCAGCGGTTCTCCTTATTTTGCCGACGAAATAATTCGGATGGACTCACTCACTCATTACCGGACAATTTGCAAATGAGAGTCTACTTCGTAGGAATATGGCTACACTCATTTTCCGATTATGTTTACAGGTTTGCAATTTAAACATATTTTCTTAATATACAGGAAATGATCTTCAGCAACTGGTGAAGCTTTGCTTTCCCAAGAGATTATACTTGTGCCAAATATGTTTTTGCAGTTACTTCCTTACTTATTGTTTGCTGAAATCTTGGTCGACAGTTGGCAGTTTCCGAGGAGCTTTATATATTAATATAAAGGATTATTGCTCATAAATGTCTGGGGCGTTCATGCAAATATGTAAGGCAACTGTATAAAAAAGGACACGGATTTGGGAAATACCTGAGTATTGCGTCACAACATTTCGGCCGGCTCGGAGCAAGACAATAGGCCAGTATAGAGAGCGACGCTGAAGGAAAAACATCCATCCAAAGCGAACACATCCTTTTCTCGGAGGAGGATAGTGGAAATTTTGACATGCATGTGGGAACGAAAGTTACTAAAACAAGGTATTGTTACCTTTTGTGAGACGAGGGTGGTAGAAAAAAAATGTTACCAAACCATGTCTTTTTTACCTCTTCTCAGAGAAGCATAGTTGAAATTTTGACATGCATGTCAAGCAGTTACTGAAAAGAGGTCATGTTACCTTTTCTCAGACGAGGGTGGGAGAAAAATAAAAAGTTGCCAAAACACGGCTTTGTTTACCTTTTCTCACGGAAAGGTAGTGGAAATTTTGAGATGCATGTCAATAGCAGTTAGAGCGAAAGTTACTAAAACGAGGTAATGTTACCTTTTCCGAGACGAGGGTGGGAGCAAAAATGAAATGTTACCAAACGCTTTACCTCTTTACCTAACTACGAAAAGAAAGCAGCGAAAGGAAATGTTACCAAAACAGGCCAATGTTACATTTTCTGTGGGGATGGATCAGACACAGGGCAGTGACTGACGTCACAGGAACTACGAAGCAGGGTAGGCATAATAGAACTCCGACGCCCACTGAACTAATTAAAAAATAATTATAAATCAAATTTTAGGTCAGCTCAGAACTTGCTGGTAACAGTCCCCTAATGCACGTTCATGCCAAAAATCAAGGTTCTAATGTCAACGGTTCTCCTTATTTTGCCGACGAAAGGATTCGGATGGACTGACAGACTGACTGACTCACCCATTACCGGACAATTTGCAAATGGTAACCTAATTCGCAGGAAAAAATGATTGTAACCTTTTTTAGGTAACTGGAAGGCAATGGCCTGAACGGAGTTATGAAATCTTGCACTAACTCTGCTGAGGCGCCAGAATCAGATCCGCCGCGGCTCCCCCATCTTAGGTGTCACGTGATGGACGGGACAATAATGTTGAACACGCAATATGTTGACGTTTAGTTGAATGTTCCAGTTCCTGTTGCGCATGTACGCGCTCGGTGTCAAGCGTAGAACAATGCTTGCTCCTACGCGCAAATATATAGAGATGAATAGATACTCATATTCCCAATTCGCATCCGTACATGCGCTTTCTCTAAAACTCATCGACTGCGCATGCACATCATGGCGTTACAGCATGGACAAAACCCCAGACACCTTTTAGCCCACGAGATCTTCAGCCCAACACCATGCACACCACATGTGGTGGACCACGTCTGGCCCATATCTCCCCCAAGCATCCGATCGTATCGGCTGTGTCTTTACTACTGACCACGTCACAAAAGACTTCACAGCCAGTGACTATACTGTAAATTTCCATGGATACACTTTCGGATCGAACACAAGTCCCACCTTAACATCTCAGATCCAATGTCACTTCCACCACCTCTTCGCCCTTTCGCCTCAAATACTAAGAGATGTGCTGTTTATATTTTACTTGATACGCTCTGTGGGCCTATAATATTCGCCCCTGTCACGATAATGATGTATTCTTATTTTGTTGAGATTGTTCGACAAAGCAAAGCAATCCACTATTTGTTTATTCAAATGAATGTATAATGTTCACTTTTACTTATTGTTCTCTAGTGAAGTCTCAATCATCAATAACTGGCAAATCAGGGCCCGTGATTGGATTCCGGAAAAGAGATAAAAAATTTTTTTTTTCCAAAAATGAATAGAAACAGAAGATGGTTTAATTCTGAAATCTGCCACGCTCAAATGTTGACAGAACCGCGATATACGAACGTGTTGGTGCTTGTATTTTATTGTAAATCGGAACGCTGTGCGTGTGTGACGTAACATTGATATGCGTAAATGGCAGTTGCTACAGTAACCGGGAAAACCTTGATGTACAAAAAGAGTTCCCTCCATGGAGTCCTGGGTCTGAGATCACACAAACACCTTTCGACAAATAATTCTTTGTTAAAATTTTAAAGCAAAATAACACCGTAATTATTTTCCTTTGACAAAAGGAATTGTCTAATTAGGCAGATTCGAGGTCTGGAAGATCAGACGACATTGAAACTGGAGTCAGAATCATAAATACTCCCGACCGGAATAATAATTTAAGAACTGGCATTTGAAAGCAGCATTTTGCCAGCTTCTATTTATTCTTCTCGTTGTCTAACACGTTGGACTGCGATTTAAACTATTCCATTTTTTATTCACAGAAAAACCTTCTTGTTTGTGTCTGCCGGATCTGTTTTCACTGGCGTACTGATCTACACCCTCCTGGTTAACCACGCTACTCTTGTTCGTCAGAAGTGGTTTTTGAGCAACTCCGTCATTTATGGAAAAACGGCAACAACAACAACAACAACAACGACAGTGAACCCCTCTGAGTGTGTCGAGCTAAAAAATGTGGCCTTTGTCAAAGTACACAAAGCCGGTTCAACGACGGTCATGAATATCTTAGAAAGATTCGGAGAAACTCGCCAGCTCTTGATTGCTCTTCCAAAAATAGGAAACCTTATCCACGAGGATTTTAACAACTTGGTTCCCATTCCCTCGGGTATGTCATATAACATCTTGCTAAACCACGTCGCGCACTACGATGGAAGAAAGTTCGCCAAAATAATGAACCGAGACACCAAATACATTGGGATTGTTCGGAAATCCATGGAACAAGTTGTTTCGGCATTTGAGTATTACAGGACACGATGGGACAAGAAAATTTACACTAGGGTTCCAGGTGAGAACAAACTCAGGGAATACTTGAACAACAGAGAAAAATACGAGCCACAATACGCTGGGGACTCATTTACGAACAACCGAATGTCTTTCGACTTTGGCCTGTCACCGAATTTTTTCCACAACAAAACAGCCATCACAAGATTCATAAAAAACTTGACTCGGAAATGGATATGGTACTAATTATGGAGCTCTTCTCCGAGTCCCTGGTTCTGCTCAAACGTCGACTATGTTGGACTCTCAAAGATATACTTTACGTGATACGTAATATTAACAATAAAAAACCTCACATAGAATTCACCGACGAGGATTTGAAACGGCACAGGAACTTTTCGCTTCCAGACTTCATGCTGTATGAGTATTTTCTCGCGAGATTTTACCAGATTTTAAACAGAGAAGATTCAGAATTCTTTCAGGAGGTAACTCTGTTCAATGGAATGTTACCACGTGTGAAGGAATATTGTGAACGTGTACAATCAGCGGGTAGGCGAAGGATACAAACCGGCGACCTTTCTTTCAACCGGACTACTTTCAGTGAACCTTTTACGGTGACGAAGGAGAATTGCCAAATGATGCTGTCTAATGAAGGACAGTTTATTAGACAAACGCGCAACAAACAAATGAAATTTGTTAATCTCATCAATAATACCCAGGCTGTCCCGACATCGAACTCTTCAGCATAAGGCGCGAATTGACGTCATTGCCCAGGTTACGTTATACCTTTAGGTTAAGCAACGAGCCATTTGTTTGCAATCGCGATATTGGTAAATGTTGAAGCATTCTCCGATTCCTCCGCGGTATCGCGTTCGCAATGACGTCGTTTCGTGCTTTCCTCATCATAGAGTTCGATCTCGGGACGTCCATATTGAGCCAGATGGGGTTAGGGAACTGCCTCAGCATTAAGAGCGTTTGATAAAGTGCATCGTTATTTATCCAACGCTTGCCCAGCGAGTGACTCGAGACTACTTTTTGTCGGAGGAAACGCTGGACCGCCTCACCGTGTAGAAATACGACTCGTGGTCAGATAACGAAAGTAACCAGAGATTACCAAAGATTAAAAAGGCGAAGAGAAAGCAAGAGTCACTCGGGTCCGCTTGACCTTTGGTTGAGTAGGTAAAACCAGGGGGCGAAATAACTTTGTTCGAAGGTTAACCGGACCGATTCGCTCTTTCTCTACTACTGTTTTCCCCTGTTCAGGCTGAAACAGGACATATCCCTGAAGTTCAGGTACAAAGAGATAGGCACATGCTGCCTTATAGTTTGAAACGTGAAACTTTTGTGATCATTCTACCACACATGTCAACACGGAAAGACAATGATGTCAATATATAGGAAGGAAGTTATATACAGCGAAACATTTCCGATATATTTACGTTCTATGTGAATGTGATGTATTTAATAAAAAGGTTAATGTACAGAGAATGGCATATCTACTATAATATATAATATATATAATACTATTCAATTACTCCAACATTCTTAGTGACTTACAAGTGACCATGCCACATTTCGTTGAAAAAATGATGATGTTGTGGGAGAAACATGCTTTCGTTTGTAAATATTCCACAGTTCATCAAAGAGTTCCAGTACCGTCAACAACGCAATGTCAAGTTCAGGCCACGTTTTTTGCAGTAATTCCTGAAGAGCTCAGGGATTGTTCCTGAATTTTAATACCCCAGCCCTTATTATTCAGCCCGTACTCACGCCCGTATTTCGGTCCGATTGTTCATGGAAAGCCAATCCCTAGACCGTTTCAGGAAAAAAAATCCGGAGTTTAAATTGTAGTTAATTAGCATCTAACATTCAGGGGAAATCAGCAGAAATTCAGAAATATCCCCCCAGTTCTCAGACTGCAGCGTGTGTCTGGGGCAATTGGAATCACCAGGTATCAATGGGTGGCGGAACGCCAGGACGCAGGTACCTTTATGGCTGGGAAACTCCAAGGTGATGAAAGGAAGAATAGGGTACAATCTAGGTAAACCAAAACGGTAAATCAGGGGAATACCATCTAGACGTAACGCTATGAAATGTTCGCCGATGTTCTGCGAGATCTCATAATAAGCCAATCGCGATAATTTCTGACTTTTCTCTCCGACAGTGATTGCCGTTTACTTCCCGGAGATTAACATCTTCGGCCGGCACAATCTTTTGATATTTTCTATCCTCTAACAAAGTAGTTCATGGGCCAGAGTCGAAACTGGTACCACCTGAGGTGGCAAATTCTAGTAATGTTTTTTGAAGAGGTATATGTCTGTAGATGTTATCCATATGTGATAACCGTTGCAGATCGGTAGCTTAAGGGTAGTATGCCACGCCTTTTCAACCCTACCCCTTTTCCAGTTCTAAATCCAAACTTGAGGGGTGGGGTATGGCCTCTCGGATATTTTACTTATACTTCCCTCTAGAAATCTAAAACTTCGCACACGTTGGGCATAGGTGCTCTTCTATTGAAAGAGGCAAACATCATGTCACATAATCATTTGGTGACGTCACAGTGACGTAATAACCCAGTGAGCAGTTTAATGTCTCTTTTTCTCCATTTTCAAATAGATTTTTTTCAAATTCTGCTGGTACCACTTTGCATAGCAGATTCGATTCATGTTCATTGAAGAGGTATTTCTATGTAGATGTTACCCATATGTGATAACAGTTGCAGATCGGCAACTTATGGGTAGTTATAGCACACTTTCGGAACCCTACCCCGCCCCCATTCTTAACCCAAATATGGGGGGTGGGTTATGGTTCTTCGCATATTTTTATCATTATTCCTGATAGAGGGTTGAAATTTTCCACACACTACGTTTAGGTCCTTGTTTATAGAAATCAGTAAACACAAATTAACAACATCCCTTGAGGACGTCACTATGACGCCATAAATCGGAAAATCAGTTTTTGTCGGCCGTTTAGTTTATTTTCAATACATACTTCCTATTCAGTTGGTGCCATTTGAGGTAGCAGATTCCATCAATGTTTCCTAAAGTGGTATTATTATGTAGTTGTTACCCATAGGTTATAACCTTTGAAGTTCAGTAGCTTATAGGGTAATTATAGCTCGTTTTATGAAACCTGGCCTTATCCTTACTTCAAGCCAAACGTTGGAGGTGACGGGGTATGGCCCACCAGATATTTTCTTTAAATCTATATCTAAAGAACTAAACGATTATGCCCTATACATTTTAGTCCTATGCTATGATAAAATGCTAAATAAACTGATAAAACGTTTAATTACATCGTATCTCGCCATTATATCTCTTTCATTATAAGTGTGAGCTGGAGGTGTTATTTGCCATTTGGTGGTGAATAAGAACATTTATATTAAAATGATAATATCTCATCGATTAAATAATAGTAGGTTCTTCGATGCGAAAACATGCCAAACGATGGGAGAGCGAGAGCAAATTTAACTCATGGTAGAGTTGCGTAAAATTAAACTGTCGATCTAGTTTTACTATTTTGTGTTGTCAATTTCTACTCGACATAGAGTACATTTCCTGTGCAACATGTATCATGATTGCTGAGTGTCCATTCCAAATACATACTGGCAACTTGGTAATATCTCGCCCCAGCGTGAGAACTTGAATGTGTGTTAAGAACGGAACCGGAATCTTGTTGGCAGGAGTAGAATATCGAATATGTGGCAGGAGTAGATTGCTAACATCAGCGTGGGCGATTGAAAGCACAGGCGATGTTCGTGTCAAGTTTTCAACGTAGATAAACGCAGGTTACTTTACCACAGCGTTTCGGTGTGGTATTAAATAGGGTACAGTCAGTGGATGGAAGAGACAAAGGGATTGTATAAGATTTAACCACCTAAGCCACAAATAATTCAAATCTGGAGACTATTCTGTTCAATAAAATGCATCTGACCGCTTTTGTCAGCTGGAAATCGTTTCTAACCATAATTGCATGGTATGTGATGTAAAATGGATAACGGTATAAACTATTGAACCAATCTGGAATCGAGAATTGACAACAGTAATGATGAGGCTGTATGGAGGTATGATATGAAACGAATATCATGATGTCTTTAATTTCAGCATCATTCGAAACTGTTGTAAGTTTTCCGTGCATAAAATATTACCTTGCTATGCCTGTGTAGAAGTTCGAGTTATTAGTGTCTTGTGAATAAGGGCTTTCGATTATTAATGCAGAAATTCCCTGAGTGTTACACACGATAGTATCACCATCACAAATCTCCAGAACAGGTCATGACTGTATGCAGGAAAATGTGTAATTAGGGCAGGCTGGGGTGATGATCCTGGAGTTTCAATGATGCAGGGACCATTCATCATTTATATAATGGTGTATGGTTATCTGTATGGTTAACAGCTAAACCTGTCACAGACACGATTTCAACGGATTTGGCTACATTCAACTTCCAAACTGTATTTCCAAACTGCCTGGTCATCCACGTGCCTAATTTTAAGGCAAATCATTTCATCATAATTGCATATGGGCAGTTAGTTTGAGTGGAAGTGAAATAATTTCTGAACGCCCCATCAAAGATATTAGGAGGATATATGATACTCCCTTTCAGCAACCATCCCAGTCGAGCAGGGTCACAGCCTGTTAGTCCAGTTTCAGGTTTGCAGCATTTCACTATCGAGTATCGGTTTCAATCCGATTGATGAAGGAGCCTATTATAACGTTGCCACGTATGCATGGTTCACTTAACATATTCGGTTTCATCGCGAATACCACGGTCTACCTTAACACTCACGGGTCGATTTGATATTCATAATTCAGCTAATTATGGAGTGGTCTTGTGGCGCTTCTGTTTGGCTGAGATGCTGAATGATGCACACTGGCATTCCGACCTCAGCGCCAGACCCTGTGACCTTTGATCAAAGCAAAACGAATCACTTGATTGGCTGACAGAGTAGGCGACGTCATCAATGAATTACTTACGGCCGAAAGAGTCGTTTGCTAGGGCTCTCGACAGTAGAAGAGATAGAGAGAGGGAATGGCCTGGTAGCGGGTCTGGAGTCACCAAGGAATCATCTTGTTGATTTCCTGGATATTTTGCGACCATCAGATTCATCAGTAGGTCTATCATGTGTGTTTGTAGACGAATTAGTTGGTATTGGATTGTCTGATTTCTATCTTTTGCAATCTCTGGAAGAGCAGCAGGCAGCAGCGTTCACGGGATAATGCCCAGAGGTAGCAGTGGTATCAAAATCTTCTGAAAAGCTCTAAAAGGGCAATGTTTATGCATTTTAAGAAGCCAGCATCGCATTTCAACTACAGACATCTAACAGATATGGCCATCTCTGGCTATGAAACAAATTCACAGTTGGCACCATCGAGTGGATTACCCGTTCAACACGTTTGCAGGACTAAAGCATAACATTTGCTGGGATATCACGTTGACCAACCTGGATTAGCAAACAATCGGTTGCCAAGATGGAAAGAAAGGGTAACGTCTTAAAACCGATGCAAATTCTAATGTGACCAATATTAGCTTATCATAAAGGGCAACCATATGCTGTAGCTTTTGTAAATTGAGAAAGTATTTGTACTCATCAAGGTTAATTGCAATTATAACAAAAGTCTAGAGGCCGAATATGGTAGATTAAGAGGAAAATTCCATTTCGTCCGATTCATACCATTAATGGCAGAATAACAAAATTTGGTGGGAAGATACGGATAGGAAAGACGATTGGTAGTCAAGATGAGAATCAATAAAAATATCGCAATATCTCGGAATATTAACTTAATTGCCCTTCTCCATGTCTTCCGTACGGCCACTGTTTGGCCGCTTACGCTCTTCAAAGAAACATAACAGGATTTACCACTTCATTTGGTTCAAGTAAAAATGAGAAAATAAATTATCTTTATTATTATTCAGTCGCGGTGACGTCATCACAGCATCAGATAAAGGTTTCAATATATGCTTCAATAAAAAAGGGCATGAAGGTACAGGTTGTTACTTTTCAGCTATCTAACCATAATGGAAATATCGGAAGGACCATACCCTACCTGCAAACTTGGGTTGAGAATACAGAAACAGGTAGGGCCCGGAAAATGTACTATAACAACCCATAAACTACCGATACACAACGGCTCTCCCAGATGGATAACATTTGCATGCAAATACCCATTACAAAGCGTGAACCGAATCTGTTACCTCAAGATTTACCAGCAAATTTTTTTGAAATTATCGAAAAAATAAATTATTACTCGTGTTATGACGTCACTTTGGCGTCATAAAAATTATCTTTTCAAACCCCGTTAACTTGTTTACAGAAGGCGAATACCGCATATGCAGGAGGTGAACAGTTATTTCTCTCTAGCAACAGGAATAATTAAAATATCCAAGAAATTATACCCCACCCCTCAAATGTGGGTTCAGATTGTGATGGAGAGGGTTCAGAAAGTGTACCATAACTAACACTACGTTACTGATCTGCATGTGTTATCACATATGGGCAAAATCTGCATACAAGTACCTCTTCAAAGAGCATGTACCAGAGTTGATACGTCACATGGTGCCAGCTGAATCGGAAAAACCAATTGGAAAACCAACCGAAATTTTGACAATAAATGTTGCTACGTGTTATTACGTCACTTTGACATTATACAACGGTAATATTGAGGTATGTTAACTTGTGCTAATGGACCAGGCCCTGCCCACAAAGTATGTGAAGTTTCAGCTCTTCAGCGACAGAAATAACTAATATAGCCGAGGAACCATTCACCTGCCCCCATTCTTTGAGTTCGGAATACGAGCAGGGGTGGGGTTAAGAAAGTGTGTTTTGCTACCGTTAAGCTACCGAGCTGCAACGGTTATCACACATGGATAACATATACATACATGTACTTCTTCGAAAAACATTACTAGAATTTGCCACCTCGAGTGGTACCGATCGGTGAAATTTGGGGTCTTGGCCCATGGACTAAAGCCAGACTTTTCGGTGGGAGTAAACTCTTTGATCTTCACGGTTTCCATGCAGGCTATCTGGAAATAATGCCACATTTGGATACTGTTTCCCGATAATGTTTATACATAAGTCTACGTGATACCGTGTGTAACTACTGTGGGCGAGATTTCAACAAGCTAGCCACCTGATTGGCTAACAAATGTAGTTTCAAATTCGCATGGGATTTGTATAGGGCTGAATTCAGATATAATATTCCGTGATATTATATCTGAGTTTACTGAGATTGAATAGGGTACCGGTACATTAGTTGTAATTAAAAACAGTGGCATCGCATCGTGCTCAGCGGCATTCTTCTTTCCATGTGGTTGCTTTGGATTAATCATTGTTTTCAAAAATATCAAACTTTAGCAATTACGAGTGACGAACAATATTGACCACCTGTTAAACTCTCGGTCATTTCTCCTGACAATCTCTAACTAAGATGATTTTCAGATGAGGTTGTCCTGCTAAATTTCTAATTTCTTTTATGAACGGGAGGTTGAAAATGTTATATTTTATTTTCATTCCGGCGAATCCGCCTCGAAATCGGGAATTCCCTACTTTGTTTACACGCGGGAACAATCCATTTTTGACTCGCCACACAGGGAAAACTACATGCATAAATTCTTCATCAATCTTGTCATTTTGCGCACCAGATCTCTCATTATATATTTCACAAACTTCAAGCGTATATTTTGGCGAATTTACGAACAAAATGTATCGGTTTCACCGACAACGATAACTACTCCCAACATTACAAAAAGACCCAGAACAGTTAATAAATGCCCCCGTGAGGTCACGTGACAAGCTGTCGCGTGAGTTTCAGGACACACTCGTTGAAGATGCATCCTGTACTGTATTTTGATAGAACAATTCTCGACCATTTCCATCCGCGGCAGATGAAATTTTGTAATGAAATTATAAACATTTTAGTGCTTCTCATAATCACATGAGTAGTAATGTAAGAGGATCTCGACTCATATTTTCCAGGGAGCTAAGTCTTGGTGCCCCTTTTTCCCAGGTTAAAGTATAGGGGGTGCCACATCGCCTTTTACCTCTGTGGCGCCAGGTGGCGCCACCAGCTCAAGGTCACGTGGAGGTCCAAAGTAGTTCCGGCAACCTTTAACCTTTGTATTCCTCCGCGGTCTGGTGGTGATGCCGTCACTTCCGCGGACAGACAGTAGTCCCATGTCAACCAAGTGTTTTCCAGTGTTAATGTATACGGGGAATGCCTAAAAAAGAGTATGGGAATAGACGTTTTGTGACCGGGGTGGGTCCCTAGTGGACCGAATGGGTCGAGTGAGGTGTCAAAGTGAAGCGCTCCTCGAGGGCCATTTAGTCATGGGTGGGTGCATGTAAAATTAGGATTTTTTTTCCGAAAATATAAAAAGCGGAACACGGACTTTACCCCTACAATAGGGGTCTGTATTATACAATGTAAGGGTCAATTTTTTTCGTTTGCTTTACTATGGGTTGTGGGGTCTCGTTTTTCTCGTCTCGCCGAGAAAAACACAATGGGAGGGGTCCCGGAGCGAATCGGTGAAATTTTTGGGAAAAGTCACCGAGGTCTGTTTCTAGACTCATACTGGCTATATGGGGGGAGGGGTGGTCAATTTTTTGTGTGGGTGTTACTATGGGTTGTGGGGTCTCGTTTTTCTCGTCTCGCCGAGTAAAACATAATGGGAGGGATCACGGAGCGAATCGGTGAAATTTTTTGGAAAAGTCACCGAGGTCTGTATATTGGCTCATACTGGCTATATGGGAGGAGGGGTGGTCAATTTTTTTTGTGGGTGTTACTATGGGTTGTGGGGTCTCGGTTTTCTCGTCTCGCCGAGAAAAACACAACGGGAGGGGTCCCGGAGCGAATCGGTGAAATTTTTGGGAAAAGTCACCGAGGTACTGGCTATATGGGGGTATAGGTTCAACCTGAGAAATTCACACACGTTCATTGTGATATGGGTTGTTTGGATTTGTTTTTCACGTCTCGTCATTTAGAACACGATGGGAAGGGTCTCAGAGCGCAACGGTGAATTTTTTGGAAAAGTACCATATAGCCCATATAGTCCCATACTGGCTATATGGGGGTATAGGTTCAACCTGGGAAATTCACACACGTTCATTGTGATATGGGTTATTTGGATTTGTTTTTCACGTCTCGTCATTTAGAACACGATGGGAAGGGTTTCGAAGCGAAACGGTGAAATTTTTGGAAAAGTACCGGGTAGGTGTGAATAGGCCCATATAGCTCCATACTAGCTATATGGGAGTATAGGTTCAACCTGGGAAATTCACATACGTTCATTGTGATATGGGTTGTTTGGATTTGTTTTTCACGTCTCGTCATTTAGAACAAGATGGGAAGGGTTTCGAAGCGAAACGGTGAAATTTTTGGAAAAAGTTCACCGAGGCCTGGGTACGCCCATAGGCCTATACTGCATGGCTATGGGGTATAGGCGCATACGGGATGGACGTTTTGGGGTCTAGGTGAGCCCCTAATGATCCTATGGTGTCGTATGAGGTCTTATTTTGAAGCTCTCGTGGAGGAGCATACGACTGGACTAATAGTTCGTCCGTTTTCAATATTCTGCACATGAGCAGTCTGGTGGAACTGACGTCATTCTGCGCATGCGCAGTAGCGAAAGTGTATGGAAATAGACATTTTGGCGCCGACATGGGTCACTATGGGTCCGATGGAGTCGTATGAGGTCTTATGTTGAAGCTCTTCTGAAGCAGCATCCGACTGGACTCATGGTTCGTTCGTGTTCAAGAGTCTGCGCATGCGCAGTCTGGTCGTAGTATAGAAAGCAGGCATGTTGGGGGATGCGTGGGGGTGTGTTTTAACCCACCACTACGGCTCCATGCTTGTGGGTGGGTGATGTGGGTTCTGCGCACAGACGTCACTTCCGGTGTGTACTACCTTCGAACACAGAAGAGTTCCAATTTTCCCCTTAGACGTAGGGTCCGGATGTTCAACATCCGGGTTTTCCCCGGTCCCGGCCCGTCCCGGTCCGTCCCGCCCCGGCCCGCCCCGGCCCGTCCCGGCACGTCCCGCCCCGCCCGCCCAGGCCCGCCCCGGCCGCAGCGCGCGCGCGCGGTTATCCGGCCGCACGCCTACGCTGGTGAATTTCGGATTATCCTGGGCCACTGATTGGCTACTTTCTCCACGGTATTCGAAGCCAGTTTCACTGAATCCCCACATGCCTGTTATAGCCTTCATGCATTATGCTCATATAGAAAACACACAAGACAGGGGTTTTTTGGGTGAGATCTCATTTTGCTTTTTTATTCAACAGCAACAACGTGAGAACAACCACGTGAAAACTGAAGCCCAGAACAGGGGGCTTGTACATTGAAAGAACTGAAGCCCAGAACAGGGGGCTTGTAAACTTAAGCCCAGGACAGGGGGCCTTGTACATTGAAAGAACTTAAGCCCAGAACGGGGCTTGTACATTGAAATGATGGGCGGCCCAGTCATATACGAGTACATCGCGGTTCTCGGCCTTGGGGTACTCGTCAAACATCTGTACGATGGTAGATAAGGTTCTGCCCCGGCATCGATGGTACAGGTAAAACAAGCACGCTACTGGTCAGGCTTTGCAACGTTTCACTGTTCCAACACCACGCCTCTGTGCCTTGATCCATGAAGTCTGTTAAATCGGGATGAAGGGATGGCAGGCCGTACGGGTCAAAGTATTCGCCCTGCTGTTCTGTCAAGTACACGGCCACCCAATGTTCACCGGGCCGATCCATCGGGTCCGTGTTGAGAACGTATGCCGCATGATACATATGGTCTAATGGGAACACATCTCGGGCGAACCCCCCTTGAAAGACCATACGTGTCCCTGGGTCATTCTCCAGCACGGTGGTTATCTGGTCTGTATCCATGTTAGGTGGAAAAGTCACACAGGACGTTGCGCGCCTTGTCCACTTGAATGATGTTGTCAAACTCGGCGTATCTGATCACATTGACGGTGGTCCCGAGGGCTCGTGCAAAGTGGATTTCCAACCGTAAATTGTCTTGCTTGGCATGGGCCAGCTGATGGTCGTTCTCTAAGGTGGGGGTCAGATCGAAACAGAACAACGTGTATCCGTTCGCGTAGTCCTCCCGACTGATCATATTCCCTTCGTCCTGGTCGATTTGACCGGTGGCTGTAAACAGGCTCTGATAGGCTCGAATGAAATTCCTGCGCCCAAAGTTCGGTGCTAAGGCCGTGGCTGGGACCTGTTGTCCATCCACATGCAGGGCCACAAAATTGATGCCGAAATGTTTAAAGTCAAACGGGTTCTCTGGGTAGGCTCCGCTGAAACTGGTATTTTCCACACAAGCCAGGATCAATCGCTTGGATAGTTTCCCCAGGAACAGGTTTTCTTTGTTGGCGCTCATATTTCCAGCAGGCACAGAGAACACTTTGGTTTTACACGTCGGATAGCGTACTGGGCTGGTTTTGTTTCCTAGGCTTTGAGGTGTCCCAGTTGAACGGCTGGATTCGGTTTCACTTTTCGGACATACAGGACTGCGTCTTGGGTAACAATCTTATAGTCAGCTGCATGCCCATCTACGTTAGTGGCCATCAAGGCGGAGGTACCGGTCTTGCATGAAAATGTCAGCGTGTAGTCGACCCATGAGATCCACCGAGGCACCGTTGGCGGTGAAAGCCTTCCGTTTGTTATATCCCACATTGTCCACCGTGTCCATGTGCTCGGGTGTGTCCTGGTAGAATAAAGCGCCTGTCAGCTGAGATTTTTTAGCCTCTCGTCCATACGACAACAGCGTCTCGAGGTAAGCTCGATAGGGGTACGTGTTGGTCGAGTCACTGATGAGTTTGTCGCTGAGAAAAATATCCACCTGTTGAAACATCGAGTGCAGCCAGAGATTCGTCGGGCCCACCGTTGCAGCTTGGATGATTCTGGAGCCATTCCCATTGACGACCTTGGCTTTCATATACAAGTACGTATGGGCTAAATCCACATAGGCCGTATTCGCATTACTGATGGTGAACTCGATGGGCCCTGTTTCGTTGATGCTGGAGAGCGGGAGATGCTCCACCCATAATCTTTGTTCGGCACTGGTCTGTGTGGGCGGCACGGTCCACAAATCAAATTCACTGTTGGTGGAGGGGCAGGACTCTACGTGGATCAAGGACAAGATATCCTGGGTCTTCGATGTGCGTCGTCGCTGGGTCGGTCGTCGACTGGTGCGTGGTCTCGGTGGTGCAGGTCTTTTATTCCCTACGGTGCGTTGTGCTTTGGCCACCAAGACGCCGCCAGCTTCTTTGGCCCGCCGTTTCAAGGCTTCTTTGGGTGCCGTACCCCCCAAGACATCACCGGCCACTTGTAGACCACTGCGTACCGCTTGTTTGCCGATTGCTTTCACCCCACGCGTCACCAAAGGCAAGAACGTTTTGACGATGCTGCCGAATATGTTCCCCAGCCCATGTCCTCGTTCCATGCGTGCACCGCTAAAGACCGGAAAGCCACTCCCGGCCTGTTGGGCATAACAGTCCATATAGCTCCGTGCATCGCACTCGTTAGGTACTTTCATTATGCAAAGTGGGGAGCACGTGCTTGTCGAAAATGAAGTGTCAGCACCACTTTTGTTGCCACATTGTTGCCGAACATTGCCGAAAGGGAGACCTTTTGACCTGGATGTGACCTTTGACCTTTTGACCCGACATTCATCCGCGCACTTCCGGTGATGCCGCGGACTTCCGGATAATCCGCGCGCGCGCGCTGCGGCCAGGGCGGGCCAGGGCGGGCCGGGCCGGGCCGGGCCGGGTCGGGGAAAACCCGGATGTTGAAAATCCGGACCCTACGTCTAAGGGGAAAATTGGAACTCTTCTGTGTTCGAAGGTAGTACACACCGGAAGTGACGTCTGTGCGCAGAACCCACACCACCTAACCACAACCATGGACCCATAGTGGTGGGTTAAAACACACCCCCACGCATCCCCCAACATGCCTGCTTTCTATACTACGACCAGACTGCGCATGAGCAGATTCTTGAACACGGACGAACCATGAGTCCAGTCGGATGCTGCTTCACAAAAGCTTCAACATAAGACCTCATACGACTCCATCGGACCCATAGTGACCCATGTCGGCGCCAAAATGTCTATTTCCATGCACTTTCTCTACTGCGCATGCGCGGAATGACGTCAGTTCCATCAGACTGCGCATGCGCAGAATATTGAAAACGGACGAACTATTAGTCCAGTCGGATGCTCCTCCACGAGAGCTTCAAAATAAGACCTCATACGACACCATAGGATCATTAGGGGCTCACCTAGACCCCTAAACGTCTACCGCGTATGGGCCTATACCCCATAGCCATAGCCAGTATGGGACTATATGGGCTATATGGTACTTTTCCAAAAATTTCACCGTTGCGCACCGAGACCCTTCCCATCGTGTTCTAAATGACGAGACGTGAAAAAACAAATCCAAAATACCCATATCACAATGAACGTGTGTGAATTTCCCAGGTTGAACCTATACCCCCATATAGCCAGTATGGAGCTATATGAGCCTATATACAGACCTCGGTGACTTTTCCCGAAAATTTCACTCCGGGACCCCTCCCATTGTGTTTTTCTTGGCGAGACGAGAAAAACGAGACCCCACAACCCATAGCCAGTCAAAAAACCCACAAAAAAATTGTCCACCCCTCCCCCCATATAGCCAGTATGAGCCTATATACAGACCTCGGTGACTTTTCCCAAAAATTTCATCGATTCGCTCCGGGACCCCTCCCATTGTGTTTTTCTCGGCGAGACGAGAAAAACGAGACCCAACAACCCATAGTAACACCCACAAAAAAAATTGACCACCCCTTCCCCCATATAGCCAGTATGAGCCTATATACAGACCTCGGTGACTTTTCCCAAAAATTTCACCGATTCGCTCCGGGACCCCTCCCATTGTGTTTTTCTCGGCGAGACGAGAAAAACGAGACCCCACAACCCATAGTAAAGCAAACTAAAAAAATTGACCATCCCCGTACAGGCATTTTCCCTTATATTGTACCGACCCCTATTGTAGGGGTAAAGTCCGTGTTCCGCTTTTTATATTTTCGGAAAAAAAATCCTAATTTTACATGCACCCATCCCATTGACTTGATAGGCAGGCCCCGATAAGCCCGGGGACCGATATTAGCCCTTTTGGCTAGAGTTGATAGGGATTTCCCCCTATTTTAGGGGTAAAGTCCGTGTTTCGCTTTTTATATTTTCGGGAAAAAATCCTAATTTTACATGCACCCACCCATGACTAAATGACCCTCGAGGAGCGCTTCACTTTGACACCTCACTCGACCCATTCGGTCCACTAGGGACCAACCCCGGTCACAAAACGTCTATTCCCATACTCTTTTTTAGGCATTCCCCGTATACATTAACACTGGAAGTCACTTGGTTGACATGGGACTACTTTCTGTCCGCGGAAGTGACGGCATCACCACCAGACCGCGGAGGAATACAAAGGTTAAAGGTTGCCGGAACTACTTTGGACCTCCACGTGACCTTGAGCTGGTGGCGCCACCTGGCGCCACAGACGCCACAGAGGTAAAAGGCGATGTGGCGCCCCCTATACTTTAACCTGGAAAAAAGGGGCACCAAGAGTTACCTCCCTGGAAAATATGAGTCGAAATCCTCTTACATTACTACTCACATGGGCTTTCATTTAATGTTATCGACCTATCTGCTGGGGAATTGCTGTGAATATTGGACAAAATTGAGTGTTGATATCTACATGGACAAATCTATTAGAAAGAAAACAGCTGAGAACAGGAAATCATCTTATGATTTTTTAAATTTTGATTTCATGTATATTAGGAATTTAGGCTCTCATTTGCAAATTGTCCGGTAATGAGTGAGTGAATGAGTGAGTCAGTTCATCCGAATCCTTTCGTCGGCAAAATAAGGAGAACCGTTGACATTAGAACCTTAATTTTTTGCAAGAAGGTGCATTAGGGAATTGTTACCACCATGTTATGAGAAGACTTACTTTTGATGAAAATTTGACCTACTTAGGTTACCTATAACATTACGCTAGACCCACAAGTCATCTTCCTCGCCCTAGTTCGTAGATCCTGTGACGTTCCCACACTACTCATGTATTCTTAATGTCGTGCGAAACGGATTTTCGATTATTGATGCGGAAATTATTTTGTGGACGACAGCTGAATGATGATGCTTATGATAGCTAGAGGGATTATCAGTACTGGTAGTCATGCAGGCTCCTTGTAACTGCATATTACTCACTAAAAAAACTTGAGTGAACTGTTCCACTCAAGTTTGAGTGAAATGTACCTGTTCACTCAAACTTGAGTTACTTTTCACTCAACTTGAGTTACTTTTCACTGAACTTGAGGTAAAACCACTCAAGTTCACTCAACTTGAGTGGGATCATTTTCCACTCTTAGTCTTCAGTGAATGTCGCTCAAGTTGAGTGCATTTAACTTTCTCAAGTTGAGTGAAAATCTCACTCAAGTATTGAGTGGGATCAATTCCCACTCTTACTTGAGTGAAATTTCACTCAACTTTTTTTTTAGAGAGCAGTAGTTTACATATGCAGCAAACGTGTTCAGCACCGTTATTATTATTTTATTTCCTATAAATTTAGAAATGGTGCTAGCTGTCATACGAAATAGGTCTTTAAATAATAAGAAAATAATTTATGGACGACGGTTGTATATTGAATGTCGGATCTGACGCTTGCTTCAATGCCGACGACTTCGCGCATTCAGTCCCCATGGACTCCAACCTCCAAACAGGGTTATCTCCCCTTCTGCCAGTCGATCGACCCTGCCGTCATTCACTAAAACAGGCCGGAAAACGCCCTGACATTCTCCGCACAGTGGTTCTTCACCAAGCCATGGAGCCTTTGACGGAAATTGAAAGTGCGAGCATGTCAGAACTGCTCTGTATCGCAACAACTTGAATTAACCAGAATTTATCAACTGCAGCGCATTTGGGGGATTCAGCAGATAAACAGTTGGTAACAATCAATTTTTGTTTTTCGGAATCAGTTAATGCCCACCGCACATTCACATCTGCTAAATTAAATATCTCAGTATTTAGTTTGCTGATAAAGACTGTTTGGCTTGTAAGATTCAAGTCGTGTGAAATGATGTTTTGGTACAGGGCTATATGTAAATTGAATACGTTCATAAAGTTAGACCGCGGTTCTCAGTCCGCAGTTCGTTATTCGAGGGGACCAGCAATTATTTCTTCAGCTATGGAAATCTGTATTTTTTTTATTATGAGTACTTTGAACTCCAAACGTTGCGTAGCAAGAGAGAATGTCATGCTCTATATCTTTGCATATTCTTATCCCAAATCTGACGCCAGGGGGCGCTGCTAGGGAGAATCCTATGAGTCGCTGGATGACTGGTCCCCGCGAATAACGAACAACGAACTGCAAACCGCGGTCTAACTTTATCAACGTAAATTGAATGACGGCAGGGTCGATCGACCGGAAGGATGGGAGATAACCCTGTTTGAAGGTTGCATTGACTCGTGGCGCCTTATTTAATTTCACACATGACTACAGTTGACACAAGAATATCTGTGAATATTCACATTTATACATAAATGCGACAGCAGTGGAGAACAATTTTGCCAATGGTGTGTATGTTCTCCGCGACAAAAGTGAATGTAGATGGTGGTGATATCTATGGTGGCCGGTAAGGGGCATCGCTGCATTGTCTCAGGCATGTTGCTTGGTAACACGAAGGCGTCGGCCACCATAGATAACCGTGTCTGTGTGTTAAGCGGCCATATCGGTGAGAGGTTTGACCTCACCATTGGAGTCAATCTCCGGAATCTCTATCTCAGAAATTGTCGATGTCCTGAAAAAGAATCACAAAAGATATATTAGTATCAATTTATAACAGAAAACATCACGTAAAATATAAGCGGGGCCTGTTTTCCTATCCGGAAATGGAGTATGTTTACATCCCACTTTATTTGGTAACCCTTTCGTCATCTACACGCGTGAGACTGATTCAGGCTACAGGCTATAGCATCCTCCCCACAGCGCATGCTTCATCCCTGCCTCTAATAGCGGAAGCTGACCTTTACTACGTTGCTATGACGTATAGGGGAAAACCCCAAGTAGGAACGGTTCAGTTGGAATCCGGCCGAACAACACCTTCAGTTTTGCACATGAGCGAACTACTTTTCATATGCTCTGTCCAGATAAACAGGGAAAATGATCTCCAGATAATTCTTTTTAACGCTTGGTCAACAGAGGTATTATGCAGACTTGAAAAGTAATTTTAATGTTCGCCAAACATCTATTTTACTATATATTCGCGGCCCCGAATCTAGTCTCAAAATCTGACTGGTGGTTGGGGTATTATTAGACCCCCAGCGAGGTGGTTGGTGCTATCGGTGCCGATCGCGTTTTGCAAATTGATCATTTGATTGTTTACAGTCGACGACTAGCCATTACATCGTGTACTATATCAGATAAATCCTCATCTTTTCCACTAACCTTCCGAAATATTCACCATCTTCCAATGTCTCTGGTAATTTTTGGTGCAACGTTTCGGGTAGGAAGATCACTAAGACGCTTGCCAAGATCGGTATTCCGCCATACACGATGAACGGAAGGGGCCCCCATAGGTAGTCCTGTAACCAAAGATATCATTCCGCAAAATATCAACATTGCACATAATGGAGAAAAGCGTTCATCGTTCCGAGACATACTGAGTTAATGGAACAGATGGGATAATTTTCAGACTACATATACATTTGAGCCATACTCTACGAGAAAAGATTGGAAACTAAAGTGTGGAAATAACCCCACAGTGACTACACTTGAAAGGGAAGTCACTGTGGTCACCCTTGAAAAGCAATGAAAAATCCGAAAAGCAAGAAGCATGTGGGAGACGGGACTAGCTGACAAGTACGGTGGCGCATTTAGGACATACCATTATTTTCCATTATATTTATTTTTTTAGCGAATTTTCACCTGGGTCGGAATATTATCACCTGTATGGAAATAGTTTTCACCTGGATGGAAATATTATCACCTGGTTGAAAATATCATCACCTGGGTGGAAATAATTGAAATAAACTGGAAAATAATGGTATGTCCTATATGAGCCCGCGTAAAGAAGTAGAACGACTGGTTGTTTAGAAACCTCGTTAGGAAATGATACGGTTGGTAAATAAAATAGATATAGTTCTATGAAAACGCACTTTGTATCGAAAGTGTCGATGCTGTTTGAAAAACTCCCACCACATGTCACATTTGGGGAGGTAAATCATAGAGAAGGAAAAATCTCCGTATCCACTCTTCAAAGTAAAGAGGGAAAACAAGGGACATATATATATCACTTTCTGGAAAGAGCCCTGTATTTCAAAGTGATGGAAAAGCATACTGGTAGTGAACCGGTCGCTTTGTGTTTCCGCCCATTACTCTTGTTATTATATTTACGCTGTATGAGGGTGTAAAGGAGGGTACTGTGGTCCAACGTACCAGTCTTGAGATCTGAGGGGCCAGGAGACTACCAATCCTGGCACACATAGATCCCGCACCGACTCCCACGTTACGGACAACCGTCGGGAAAACCTCCGCCGAATAAACATATATCACTGCAAAGTTAGCCGCCACTGCGAATTTCCCCAGCATAGCAAAGGTGACCAAGAGGGGTTGGAGATCTAGATCAAAGAAAAAACAAGAAAAATTTACCTCTTATTTATTAATGGTACCAGGTCTTGGATCTTCGTGGGGCACACCAGAGTTTGGGACCTACCACAATAATGTAGTCGGTCTGTTCTATATCACAGCCCAGGGGCGGAGACGGGGAGGGGGTTGCATCTCCCTTAGTTTTTCAGAGGGTATGGACTATTACAATTCTACTTCATTGCTAATTACTGCTTGTCCTTTCATTGTATGCATCTCTGAACTCCTGTGGGTCGTGGTCGTATGGGCATGGGTTGCTCCGATGAGAGGAAAAGTATAAGCGAGTCGTCGTTTATAATCAGAACCAAACATTAAAGTGAAAAGGTAGGCCGACTGCTTCCGTTGTGGATACAAGCTTCTAGTCCTTCATTCAATATTCAGCCGTCGTCCATTAAAGAATTTCCGCGTCCATAATCCAAAGACCTAATCCATATGATAACGTTAGCACCAAATTAAAAGGATAGATCATAATATACATGAAAGTAGGCTAATTTCCTGCAAGACAGAAGCGGCCAACAGTTTTCAATGATGCCAGCAAGAGAGTGTTTGACGAGAGTGCAAGGCCGCCCGATCTCTAACCTATGGATCGGCCTGAAGTGATCAAGCTGCCGTGAACAATTTCGAGGATAGTCTCGGCCAACAAAGGAGTTAGATCTAACCAGTCGCCTTGTCTGGATGTAGAAAGTAGGAAATGGAGACCTAAAAATATTTCTGTTGTCTGCCAGGTCTTGACGGGCACGTTTTAGCCGTCGTGCAACGACGTGCTATTGGGACCATCTTCACAAAAACCGTTCACTGGCCAATCAGGACAGCCTCTGGTGGCGCTGGCGCTTGACTAGCCGGTCAAGGTGTCATTCCGAGAAAATAGTTCTGTGTTGTTTTTGATAAAAATGGACTACTGCAGTCTTTCATTCTATCCTCTTCTGGCAGACAGGAATTACGGTCCTGGAGCATCGCTTAAGATTGTATCCTTCGAATGTTGTTTCTTTAGTCCGAGAAATACTTTGCAATCGTTGATACAAGTCAGAAAAAGAGAAAAGTCTGAAAAATAGTACCTTGGGGTCAATCTGCACAACACTTTCAATCGCGTTAAAACAAAAAACTCAAAATGTCAGACTGCGACATTAGACTGGTTGCCTCCCTTGTTTTTCCATACAGAAAGGAATACACAAGGAGGAAACCAGTCGATACGACTGCAGCAGAGATGAAGATGATTGTGCTTTCATGCGAGAAGAATGATTTCCTCAGACGTCATTTTCTTCCACAACAACAATTTTGGTCTCATTTTGTTTTGTTTTACCTTGAATTGCTGTAGTTATATTTTATGATATATACCATAATTTGCCATAGTCGAAGACCACGATTCGATCGCGTGAACGTCAGGAATTTAGCCTCGACCGAAGTTACAATGACAACACAAAGAGTGGTAACGTATAACGGAGAACAACAACAAAAACAATAACAACAAAACCCCACATTTGCATTCCGCCTGACCAGACGTCGTTTTTAATTTATTACTTGGAGCTGATTATTATTTTTTTTAACTTGGAGACATCTTGGAGATTGAAATAAAATTGACTTGGTGTGACATCTTGGAGATTGAAACTGATTATTGGAATCTTGGAGATGATCATCATTGAGAATAGATTTGCTGACTCGAAAATATTTTTTTAATTGATGATACTGTGGCCCGATACTGTTCACTATAGTAGAGGGATTCTCACCAGATATTGATTTGTTGATAGTCTAATTATCTTGATAAACACATATTTAACTTTCGTAAAAGTCCGCCATAGTCTTCAGCTCAGATATTTTGCCTCAAAATTCAAAGATTCAAAGCTGACAGAGGCAAAATAAGTTTTGGATTGTCAAATATGGGCATTAATTTTATGCATTGTAGGATTATAGTGGGGACTTCCGCTCCTGTAGTTAATCACATTCTGTTAAAGAAAGCAATAAACAATTTTATATCAGAAAGCTGAAAATAAAAAAATGAAGACATTTCACTTATTTCTTCACTTTGTGCATTTTCCTCCAGTCTGCAGATTTTTCCAATGGTTACTTTGTTAAGCCAACAACATTTAGATCAAGATACACTGGCGCAACAGGTAAAATCGGTTGGCAATACAGACACTAATCTCGCCTTATCGTACCATTTCCTTTCAAATACGAAAGCCTTTCAAGTTTATTGTGTCTCAACACATCTATAATTTTCAGGGAAACTCACGAAGGATGGAACGAAACCCTTAGTGACACCAACTACATGCAGACCTGGGGAAAGTCCAGAGAACACACCCCATTTTAAAGTCTCCCTGCCGCATTGCACAGGTGGACAAAAACAAACGTTACACGTACATTTGCATCAACATGGCCCTATTTGTTTATTATAGTACTTGTCAGTAATTTACACCAGAAGTTCCATTTCACGAAATGCTAAAGTCGTCTTTTCAACTCGGACGCGCTATCTCAGTCTTTTTTTTTCTTTTTTTTTCGCTGTGTCTCAGTCTTCCACAGCTACCCAGTAGACAAACGGTTATCTCCCCTTATGCCGATACAGAACAGTTCGGATAACAGCTTGTAACCATCTGGGTCATCTTTATCTATACGCGGTAAGACTGACCCTGGGATCGTGTGTATCCATTTTCAGCCTACTTTCGGCAAATGCAAGAGGGTATTTCCCGAAATCAATACCACGTGACTTCGTCAGCCAATCAGCTAAAGTCTACGACGTAACCCCAAAGTAACCTGCCATTTTCGAGTCCTGTGCTATCCTACTTGCTCAAAATCACATATCTACAACACCTCTTGCATGAGACGAAAATTATTCATACCTATATCTTATTTAAGTCCAGGCTATATCTGTTTCCGAAGTGGTATAAAAACCTGTAATTTATCAGATTTCTCCAGACTGTTCCCCGCCGGATGAAGGCCGAAAATAATACGGTAAAGTATCGGATATCGCTCCGCGATAATGGAGACACACGATTCCCAAGCCATCTTATGCGAATGTTCGGATAATCGCACACTTTTAATCTCCGTCAAAGGTTGCAGGTTGTCCAGTGGACTCAAAAAACGACGGCAATCAGGGCCCTTGGCCCTCTCGTTCTTTTATAGGGCTGATGATGTTACATTCCATATAAGGCAGCATTTCCTGGGAAATTCTCCTTCGCTGTCGGTGCTTTCTCGGAATTGACACCAGCTTCCGCTATGAAGAATTGTTTCGCCTGGCCAGTTTATATCTTCCAACCGGAAATTCCTGTTGTTGATCAACACCAGACACAGCTTTATTTCACACAAATTACAGTCTTCAGTTCGCTCTAATAATTAAAAGACAAACCATTTTCAGTTCATACAGCGTAAGAATGTGTCACGTGACTTGCTGTTCATTTCAGTGTTTCTTAGAACCTGGTGGTCGTGGTGAACCACCTGCAACCTGCCATCCTGATCAACTATGCGGTATGTCACATCAAAGCTTCCTCACGTAAGACCCACCCCAGCGATCCAGCAGTTTCCTATTCCGACCGGGTTTTGTTGCTGAGACGTGTAGATACACTGATCATCAAGCTTGAACTTCCAGGCGAAAAGCTTTGGTGTCATACATTTAGTTTTGTCGTCTTAGACTTCACCCCGTGGTTTCTCTAGCATGTTCAGTCAAGGCCCTTTATTACTGCGGGACGCACTACCGGAGGGCGCACCGCTTCTGCCAGACGCACCGGCTACAAGCTGCAGTTATCCCCATTTCGAAAACTCAGGCACGTTTCAGACTATCTCAACTTCACCAGGCAAGGCTCCGCATATCTTCTCACTCATCGAGTCTCCAGCCTCGAGCGGAATGGTAAAGGTTCCACAGACAGCTGCACAATGACAACCACGACCACCGACGAGATAATTCTGGGTGTCGATCGCTGTACAATGCTCACCAGGGAAATCATACCCAAAGAGAGCATCGATAGTCAGCTATCACTCTCTGGGCCCTCGCGCTTCCATTAATAGTTATCTTGAAATAAGCTTCTCCTAGTCACGCGGATTGTTTGGAAAGACAGTCCTGGGATATTGATACACTTTGCCATTCAGAAGAGAAGCACCACATCTCCAGGATTGCGACCTCTCTAGAGGAATTAGCTTTCTGAGCCACAGGCTTATGCGTCACTGGAGCGGATTGAGTTCAAGCGGCAGGTCTACTGCGCTTCAGACAGTCCACGCGGTTGTGGTATTTTTTTCGCATCTCCAACAACCAGACGTTCTATTCCAAATGTTACGTTATGACGGTTGGCGGCGGCACAAGCCCTAGCTGACGAGATGTCGATGCCATCCTCGCGTCTGCCTAGTTCTTTGCATGTACCGTTCCACCATCTCTCTCATCAGCGTGTCCGACATATCCTTGGAACCTTCCTCATTTCCAGAAGAGGTAGACACTCTGCTGTTCCTCTCTGTCGACATAGCTTTAGCCGTTGCCTAAGAAGGACGTCGTTGTGATGCCTTGAAATCTACGGCAAAATTAATGGCATCATCCAAATTCCTGGGTCAAGTCTCCGAGGGCTTCCAAAATCTGGTCTTTATCGAGGGTGTCTTTTGCTTCACCCTAGTGTCTTGATCTGCTTGTTGAGCGAGGTGAATCAATGCCTGTTCGTCTCTGGGATGATTTCGCCCTTGTTGTGGTACAGGGTTTTAACTGTGACTTGTATAAGTCTGTTTGTTTAGGCGGTGCGAATCTCTTTTCCAATGTATCCTTCAGTCACTTTACAAACCGCAGTCCCCGGATCGGACTAACACCTACTGGACTGATCCTTGTGGAGCTACGGCAAGTTACTGTCCCTGTTTTCTTTATCGGAGACACTCCATTGATTGTGGCACAGTTATCAACATGGGCTAAGTAATCTCTCCGGGGTGGGGTGGGAGCTTGTTCCATCATAGGTAGCTGCTTTCACTGACGTTTTATGCAAGCGTCCAGATTCCACAATCGGCGTTGAAGTCTGTAGTGGCTACTTCGGCTTCTCATTTCAAGGTATACCACGCCCGCGGCCTAACGCCTGAGTAGAGCTTGGGTCATTATTTCAGAACTGCTTGTCTCTATATATTCATCCTCAGATTGTGCAAAATAGCTGATATGCAGGATTGCAAGTCACTGAATGACTTTAGTCGTATGTTCTTTTCTGAGTTCGTTGTCATAAAACTGACGGGATAACGAATTTTCTTCATCGAGTCTACCCTCCCTGCCTAACGATACGTGGCCAAAAATGCTGCGCCTCTTAGGACTGAGTGAACCTTTCATCACTTTTCTTTGTACTGAATCTGGTCCACTCCCATGACCCTCCAAATCCACCATCGTCGCGAGAGTCGTATCATTGAGAAGTATGTGGGTGGGTCAATCACCGTCTGTGAATGTTCGAACAAAAAGAAAGTATCGACGGGGTATCAAGGCAGACTCATTGGGACCAGACACGACCTTTGCTGCTCAAGATTGAAGATTGTCTCTTGGGGAACACCACTTGTGGAAGACGATAAAGACTGCTAGACCGCCGAGGTGTACTTTTTGGGGGAGGAGACTATCTTGTCCGTAAAGTCTCGAGGAAAGCTAACATTAACCCTACCTGGCCGGGGGAGGAACCAACAAATATTAAGAGCTGGAAAGTTGTGACTTTCCCGCTCTTTATAATATGGGATCCTACCCTTTGTGAGAGACAAAATCCCAGGACATTTCCAGGACTTTTCCAGGTCCATACAACCTTTTTTCAGGACCTTTAACTGAATTTTCTTGGACATTTTTTAACACCTTTTACCATGTTTCATTCAGCAAATTCAACAATGTTCATTAGAATGAAATGAATATGTATTTCAACTATCATGTTTCATACATATCTGACTAGATGGAAGAATAAATTCAGATTGTTAGAAAGAAATTCCAGTAATTAATTGTGGCAGATTTTTTTGGGGGGAGGGGAGGGGGGAGAGGACTCTGTACAAATACTGTGAGAATTCAAGGAATTCCAGGTCCTGGAATTTATTTTCTCAGAATTCAAGGAAATCAAGGAAATCCAGGACCAGGAGGAACCCTGTAATATTGAGGTCACTTGGATCCCATTTGCATACCCCTCCAAATATGGCAAATCAAAATATTTGTGGCGGCCAAGAGGGTGTGACTGAGAAATTGCGTTTTTTCGTTTTTCTTCAAAATTGTTGCCTCTTTATGCATAACAGTCGGAAAAACATGCGTGAATAAAAAAAAATTCGAAAAATCTTCAGAAAAAATGTCTCTTTTTTTGAAGCAATGACGTCACTGTGACATGCTCATGGTGGTCATCTTGGATTTCTTTTTTTACATTTTCTAGTAGAGCCTGACTCAAAGATATAGTGTGGTAAGTTTCAGCAATGTAGCCCTAGGGATAATGGAAATATACAGTGGGGGGCACTTTCCGCCCGACCCCAGGAGTTGCGGTACACTCCAAACCGTCCAGGCCAGATAGGGTTAACGCGTAATAGACCACGCCCAACCAGTCCAGGTAGGGGGAATGAGAGAAAGCCTCGACTGCCAGTGCCTGATCTAGGGACTGGATCCGGCTCTAAGGCAAAGCCTCTCACATTCTGCATGTTTTCCTCTGCGAAAGGCTCGCACTGTTGTTGTTGTTGTTGTTGTTGTTCTTCTTCTTCTTCTTCTTGAGGTTGATTTTTTTATGAAATACGCATGCGCTAAGGGAGTCTGATCTCTGCCACACTGTTCAACCTCCAATCTCACATTACAACCCTATTTTCAGGTACTTTGGAATCCATTTGCAACTCATCTGAGATATTCGGTGGAATGAATTATTGCTTCGTTGATTTTCATTCGGACAGCCCGGTAAATTGTCAGTTCATCTTACGTCACTACACAGAAATCTATTTCCATCTACGGTTCAGCTGCTTAAAAGCTGAAGATCGACAAATCAGTCAGTGCCTTCAGTTATATGATCGTTTTCACCTTATAAGATCCTAGAATTGTTTATATACCAAGGACGATGAAGAACAGTCTTGTCAGTGATTCAACTATTTTGCAACATTTTGAGACATCTGTCTTAATAATAAAAAATACCCCAACTGGTTGACCCTTATCCCTCGCTGATATTTCTATCACTGTACTACTGCAACAGCCACAGGTTTTGGGTACAATGTAGTCATTTATCACTTGATATCATCGGGCCATGACATGCGTTGATCCCAGCAATTGCGATCACAAGAACTCCAACAGTCATCACAATTTATTAATCTAACAACACTATCGATGCATTGATGAAATGAATTGAAATTGTATAATAATTCTCGAAGCAATACAAATTCTAGGACAGAGCTAATCCCACTGATTTACAAAAGAGAAGAAGGTGGCTGCTTTTGTCCGATCACGTGATTGAGACAGTTGCATCGATTCCTGCTTTAAGGATTTCAGTATTATGATACATGGTACATAATAGAACACAGATAAACGCTTTGCCAGTCGTCTAAAAATAGCAAAATCCGCCATGTTACCTCCCCAGAATGCAATGCCAACCATGAGTAAAGTTTTGCTTCATGCATGCTTCAAGTATAGACACGGACTAAAAATTGCTGGGAAAATCCATTTCAAAGACAATTTTGCATGATTTCTTCGGGGTTCTTGCACCCTAGATCAGGTCTGTGATTTGCAGGTCCCTGTTAGTTTCTGACACTGTCTATATATAAACGTACGACAATGATTTTCCCGGTGGCCCATGTTGAAGGCATTGCTGTATCATAATCTTGCTCTTCGAAAAGGGGCAATAACTCTTATTTTTTGCCACTTTCAGACGACCGGCAAGTCGTGTATTGGATTTGGGACAGTTATTACAAGACATGGGGAAGTTCCTATCATAGGGATTGTACTCACGTGGTATTGCCAGTAAGGGTGTACAAGCCAAGCAAGCTATGCCACCAATTAAATGAAACGCCATCATGACTTTCTTCCTGCCGAAACGATCTATTGTGAAAATGGTCAGAAAATATGAAGGGATTTCCACAAAGCCCGACAGGAAGTGGTTGATGTAGACACTTCCGCCCAGACTTCCGGATCCCAGAGAGAGGCCGTAATACACCATCGATATAACAAACCTGGAAATACAAAAACAACATGTATGGTAAGTACGGATTTATACTTGGTTACACACAATATCAAGGAAGTTTGGTTTATACTCTATTTTGAATCTGATTCGTACAATACATCTGATTAGCGTGTTGACATTTGACTGAAAATCATCTTCATTTTCTGAACGTGGAGTTCAGTTGCAGTGGAAATGAGGACCTGTGTTGAAGCGTCAATGAAGTCGCCCTGAAAATCGTTATCTCAAGCGAAACCCGAAGTCGAAATTGAAACGGACATGGCGAGAGAGTCGGTAGGTTCGAATCCTCAACACCTGCAAAAGGGTCAATTGTGCATCTCATAACCGCCAATAGACAGCGATCAGTATTTGACTTTTTGCCTCACTTTTCGTCTGGGCAACGTGATGAGTCTCATGTACTCCAGCGTTGGTAAAATATTAAATAAAACCAATGCGGGGGTGCTATCAGCTCTTACCCATAGCGACACTGTACAGTAAAACTGTAATCATCATATCTAATAAATATATGCAACATATATGCTACCCAAGTACGAGGCCCAGATGGGTTATTATACCGAAATGTATCAAATTGGGGAATATTGTAAATTTTGAATCAATACACTAATTACATCTCCGAGATGAAGATTACACAGCTGGCGATTTCGTTTTTTTCTTTTTCTTTTTCTTCTTTGTGACATTTCAATCTAGCATCTGGTACGTTTATATTTTATACAACCACTATTGTGACATTTTTGGGGCGTTGTCCTGCATTTGTCTTCACCGTTACGGGAAATCCGAAGTTCTTGTATCAATAAAAGACACGTAACGGTATAGACATTTCCCTCATTAACTTTTTTAAACGGCACCTTACTATTTACAACCACAGATACTATATTTGTTATTATTGATCCTCCGATCATCTTTTCATTTCTGTATGAAACGGGTTTGCAGGTATGATTTTAATGAAAGAGAATGAACGGTAAGGCGTATACCGACATATACAACAAATACAACTGGGAATCTGGTGACCGACGTTCTCTTGTGCGCGCTCTCATTTCGATAATGGAAAACATCCTCTGCTGAATAATAATGTTTATCATGGCCTTAACATAAATCTTACACATTCTGTCATTTATAAGCTAGTTTATGTATATTTAGGCCCAAATTATTTCTGGCATACGCTATTTCGGCAAACGAAATTTCACTAAAAGTACCGATATATTCAATCTTGTAACTGGGACACTAGATAATTGATAGTTTATCGCGGTAAACCAAGGAAAAATTAATTAAGCATTATGATAAACTAGAATTTGTTATAAAATATCAAATATATTATAGATTACAAAGAAAAAAAAAACATTATTATTGCATTGCTTCATGCCAAAGAACTACTCAGATCTGCGAGAAACATCTTAGCTTGCTAAGGGCATTTCACGTTTCACTTAACACTACCCTTAGCTTATCGCAATGATTCGGCATGTATTTCACACGGCGCCACCTATCAGTCGCAAAAGATGAATTTCTGGAGGGAGATAATCCTGTTCGAAAGTTGTTCCCAACACATCAAGTCACATGTCCGCCCCATCTAAACGAGCCAATGAAATTATCTGTATTTAAATATTTTGACCGAAGCATCTCAGACATCAGACATGTCAGTTTCACGAGGCGCAAGACTGGGGGGTTGTGCGAATTAGCTATTTTATTTCTCACTCTAATGGAGCATGCTTCTTTGTTTTTCTTAAGAAAAATCATATTACAAACGGCCTAACATATTTGAAAACTAGAACTCGTGGACTTCGTAAGGCTGCCGTTATCTGTGTGATTTTATGGTTTTGATGTTTGACTGTGATCTTTAAAAATACATAGTTTTTCCTATTTCCCAAAATTTGATCATGTGTATAGGTTGTGTTATTTGATCATGTGTATAGGTGATGCTTTAGTTACCTTTGACAGTCATAACAGGATGAAATGTACGAAGTACAATAATTTGATAGTTTATTCCATTAATTAATTTGATGCTTCAGAGAAAATTTTAATGAAAACCAGAGCGTCTGAAGTCCACCGACGTAGAAATTACTGATTTGTCTTGAAACCTTAACATTCAGTACCCAGCATGGAAAGCAATCTCGAGTGATATCCTGTGCAAAGTTATCCACATACCAAATCTGCAAAGAATCCGTTCAGGTTTTTGAAAGTTACCGTCCAGAAGTAGCTATTTTTTTTACTTGTCTTCCTGGTACTTCAGCTTGTCACCCCTACTGAAACTTTTTTTTATTGCCATACTGTCATGTATTCCAACTAGTTTCTCCATTTTTTTCAGGCATTGTAGAATCTGAACACACGTTTTTTTATGGTTGTTTTCTCTAGATCGGGAGACGTTGATGACACTGACAGATTTATCTCCTTCCTCTATCTCTGCATTGCCAAGATCAATGTCCTCACTTCATGATATTGATCATCATCCTAACGCATGGTACGATCATACGTAGAAACTTCTGCTCATAGACATGCAGTAATGGGTGATGTCTGAGTATATTAGGGCATTTCTAAATTAGTCACATCCGATTGGTCCCGTGAGATCCGACAACGGTGCAATCACATTCATAAAACGAGGACACACCTCCAGAAAGCCGTCGACTGAAATGATCCCTTGGTGGGCCTCGAAATGCCCCTATCACAAAATAAAAAGCGTATCATTTTCCTGGGAACTGTCGCCGATTTTATTTTTTTGAAATATGTCCTTTGCAGCTGAGAGGTGGCACCGTGTGGAATACATGCCGAATCATAGCGTTAAGCTAAGGGCAGTGTCAAGTGAAACGTGAAATGCCCTCAGCAAGCTACAAGTAAGATGGATGTTGACTCTCGGCTGTTATAGTGGATAAATATTGATTTCTTCAAGAGATAAGTCGAGTTCCCAAATGAAAATGTTGAATTGTCGTGACAAATAATCAAGCAAAATAATTGTTGTTGTTGTTGTTTTCACTAGCTCAACTCGCGAGTGCTACGTTAGCGTGTCTGGAGCAAGTCAAAATCGGCACGGGCAACGCAACGTTCATGCACAGGTAGCAGTCCTTGTATATCGGAGGACAAATATTCCGCTTCCTCCGCCTTTTCCGCTCCTCCCAACCCACCAAGGACTGCTGCCTGTGCGTTCATGTTCATGTGTTAGCTGCTCGTGTTGGCAAGCACGATTTTCTCCCGATTAAAATACTCAGTGACAAAGTTTTATTCAGCTTTTATTCTCCGCAACAATAAAACGTAGGAATCACTCCGCTTGTTCTGGTTTATTTATTGAACAACCTGTAACCATCTCGGTCATCTATACGCGGTAAGACTTATGGATGGCGAAGTGTACGTAAATGGTTATCGAATTGATGTTGCCAGGCATGAACAGTCGATAGTAATATAGGCTGAACAATCGTGCCAGTCAATCTGGTGCAGTTCTTTTTATTTATCCATTAGTTTTGCCTTTCAAGCATTCGCTAACCACAGCGCCCTCAGCGCGCAGATCAATTACATAAAGGGAGATCACTTTCAAGCAGCTCTCGTAAAAGTCTCGCGAGAGCCCATTTTGCAGTATGCCCAAAGACGTTCCCGCGCAGTTTTTCATTTTGGATTTTGGATTTTGAACTTCCGGTTGAGAATTTTAGGTGAAAAATTTGGGCTTGAAACACAGACTTCCGTTTATCTGAGACAGCCCAAATTGTTACGAATTTCTAGTTCAGTATCGTCTCCACATTTGGCCCTGTGACGGTAAGTCTCAACTCTGCTTTGTTTTTTCGCAATCGTGCGGACAAGGCGATTTTTGCCCCCTTGAGACCAAGCTGATGCAATAAGGCTGCGCGCTATGCGGTAGCCTTAAAAAATAAAATCGGCGGCAGTTCACAGGAAAATGATATGCTTTTCATTTTGTGATGGGGGCAAGATCGATTTCAATCGATCGCTTTCTGAAGGTGTGTCTTCGTTTTATGAATGTGACTGCGCCGATGTCGGATGTCACGGGACCAATGGGATGTGACCATTTGGGAAACGCCCTAATACACTTAGATAGCACCCGTTACCGCATGGCTAAGAGCAGAAGTTTCTACGTATGATCGCGCCACGCGTTCGGATGATGGCGAGAAAGCACGAATTTATCTTCTGAATAAGTTGCGGGACATGGATTTGCACCCTTTCGGTTGAATTAACCAGATAACCTCCTAGACGGAAGTTCCATTCAACGCATACCCACTAACCCTAACCCAAGCACAAACCCTATACCGTAACTCAAACTCTATGTGCAATTATTCTTTAACCCACAGAAGTGAGTGAGTGAGTGAATATAACTTAACGTCGCTTTCAGCTATATATCAGTCATATCACGACCTCGGGTACTAGTACTTTTCACACCCGGGAACACCAAGGGTAGGGTACTATTCCTTTCCATACAAAGGAACCCCACGGATGCCCAAGTTAGTCGCCTCTTACGACAAGCTGTCTGAGGGGCTGAGGCCTGTTTTTACCATGACCTGTGGTGTGCACGACGACATCCGAGGACAACCTCGGAAGTCCACTTCACCCAGAAAATAGGGAGACGGCACGTTACCTCTAACATGGAAACCAATGGAGATTAGAGGAGACGAGATGGGGGAGGGGGAGGGGGAGTAATCCACATACGCCCGTTGAATTCAAAGTCAATGTCGTTTACTCACCAATGAATAGAAACATTCAATGATCTGTTTCTCATATTAGTGGTCCTCAGTATATCACTGATGTTTGGTTTTCTCTTCGCTTTGTAGATGAGTACTTCTTCCACCTACAGATGAAAACAATGAAACGCAATCAACAGTTTGCTTTCATTATTTATACTTCCATGAATGAATAGTATTTATACAGGAGCTTGGAAATATGCCTCACATTTCTGATTATGTATTAAAACGTTTCATTGAGGCATATAAAAAGGGCTGTATCAACTTGTCTCAATACACATGAGTTGATTATAGAGACGGCCAAGGGATCGTTTCCATCAAAGTTATCTGATTATCGTCTTATAATAAAATTTTTAAAAAACCCTTATATGTTTTATTAGGCGGTGAAGCGAGAAACTAATCCCATTGCTCCTGGTTGAACAGATTATACAGTTTCTCGGTTTAATAATTTCCACCGTATCGTACAAAAGTGCCCTTGGAATGGTTCGCTGATTGGTAACTGTATTGTAATATGGCGAATGGAAATAAGCTACATATGAATTTCGTCCAATGAAAGTGGAGAGTAGCCACTCATGCGGAGAAACACCGAATAGTTCGAACCCAGAATCTGTTTAACCTGTAGACCGGTTACCTCCCCTGTCTGTAAGTTCATAGAGCATGGATACACAGCAACCCGTAACCATATGGGTCATCTATACGCGGTAAGACTGACCCTGGGATGGTGTGTATATTCATTTTCAGCCTACTTTCGGCAACTGTAAAGGAAATTTCCCTAAATCAATACCACGTCACTTCGTCAGCCAATCAGTTGAAGTCTACCGACGTAACCCCAACGTAACTCGCCATTTTCGAGTCATGTGATGTCCTACTTGGTCAGAATTACAGATCTACCAAACCTCTTGGATGATACGAAAGTCATTCATACCTATATATTTGTAAGCCCAGGCAATATCTGTTTCCGAAGTGGTATGAAAACCTGTAATCTATCAGATTTCTCCAGTCTGTTCTCCGCCGGATAAAGGCCGAACAGAATCCGGTAAAGTACCGGATATCGCTCCGCGATAATAGAGACACACGATTCGCAAGCCATCTTATGGCTGGCGAAGTGTACGCATATGGGATACACAGGGGAGGCAATCAAACTATTTAAACTCTAGACGGGTTACCTCCCCTGTGTGTCCGTACAGCATATGTTTTGGTCTAAGACAGAAAAATAGATGTGTGTGTGTAATCGGGTAGTGGAGAGGAATGATCTATCCAGATTGTCGGGTAAGACGGATCTTAATAATAATAATAACTTTATTTATTCGGGGGGGGGGGGGCTTAATTAGCCCAAGGCTAGTCTTCCTAGTGGATTTATTGCCTGCGATGTATCGGTGGGATGTCTAAGAATGTCCTGGTGATTAGTGTTCCTTTTCATATCCTTTTCTGTTGCAACCGAGGACGGACACTTGTCCCCAATGTGGAGAAAAATGTCCTAGCTGGGTTAGAAGATAGGGGTCGGACACTCGTAGCCATCGGACATTCTTAGCCTCCACACCGGGATGTACAGAGATCTCACACCGTTTTACGCTGCAGTATCTCCTTCAGTGCAGTCTCCGGTCGGCCATTGGTTTTTGCGATCTTCTTCACCAAGGTCTCAGCCTCATCCATCCGATTGGCAAAGATCAGCCACCGCGGGGATTCGGATACGAGCCTGAAATACACAACGGCATGTTACTCTAAGACAGTTAGCAGATGATAAAATAGGAACTGCAAATTCCAATCGACAGTTTATGTGTTCCACTACGAGGTTGATGAATGTTTCTTCTTCCCTTGATCACGTTAATATTGAATCCTCTTAACCCCAAACGTTGCAGTACCCATTCAACCTCGGTAGTGTAACACATGAACACGGGGGATTCCTAGACTGGGGAGTATTTTTATCTATCGGCGAAGTACACATCCAAGTTCCCTGTTGGTAGAACCCCCATGCAGCAGCACATCCAGTAGTTCCATAACAGTTTTCTCCCTGGTCAATAACCAATGACAGCAGAGTGGACCGTCGGTGGTTGTTCTTATTTCGCCGAGGAAGTATGTAGTGATCATACATATTAGACAGCATTCATTGGTCAAATTCGACAATCGGTAGGCTGTAGTGACCTACATTAGTTTATGATTCCACTATCAGAAGAGATTTACTTTTACGGTTGTGTACAAATAAAGAAAATCCAACACAAACCAGCTCTTGAACGGCAGAATTAGTCAATTGTCAACGAATTGGGAACAAAGTCTGATGTTTCCATAGTCATCACCGCTGACTGTTGTCTGGAGACAAGCCCATGTAAACGGCAGGAGCGCTTAACACCAGGGATTTGTTGCACGAAGCTTGACTAAGTGTATGCGATTGTCACAAATTGAGTTCAGCTGGGTTGTCACTACCTAAATTGTCGTAAAACGTGATTTAAGACGACATAAATATACTAGCGATAACTGACCTGTTTTGACCGTGTGTATTTATATGAAACGTTTGCTATGATAATTGTGTAATGAGATTTGTGACTGTGACTATTTGCGACTATTTATTAATACAGGTGGCAGCCGGAGCCAGGGCCAGGGCTACCTGATAAAAATCACAACAGCACACAACGCTCCTTGGCGCGCACGCAAATTTGAAAGTTTTTGTACGCAGTTGTAAATCTTCGGATGTAATTTCGATGTATCAAGTTTATGATTGTATTCGCAAAGCAATGCGGAAGAACAGTTGGCCATCGATCAGATTTGATGAAACGATAACGTAACCAAGCATTCATTATATATTCACATGATGATGTAATGGTCGTGTGGGTCGAACTTCATTATTCTTTCCTTTCCAGAACAAAACGCGACTCTATTTTGACTTTCGAAAGGAACTTGAAACTGGGCGTGACTTTTGATGAATTGACAAATGACAAGGGATTGAAGACAACACAGAAAGGCCTCCGACCAGCGCTGATGATAACGGCGTAATCTAACAAGAAATCATCTGACCCCACAGTGTAGCCAAGACATCCCAATGATTATAAAGGAATGGTATGCTATGGTATTTTTTATTAGCCTCTTTTGCTGTGCGAGTACCTGAATTGTGTTGAACATTATTTTAATTTTATACATATATGAATATATTTTCACTAGTGCAACCAGGAGACCAGAGACAACTCGGGCATCAAGATTTGTTGAGGGTTGGAATAATCAAACAAACTAAATGGTTAGAAACGAAGATATAAGGAAACGATGAGACGGGGAAGCATGGCTGTCACTAACTTACCACCAGTATGAGAGTAATAAGATGACAGGGAGAGATATGGCCAACTGTAATTGCTGGTGGTTTGGTAAACAATACGCTATTCCGGCTTCCATCATGATACCTACGGCGAACCAGCCTTGGTAAAATATACCTGGAGACATCCTTTTGGTGGGCCCTGTGGTTTCCATTACTGTGGGAGGTATGAAAGTAGAGGATGAAATAATAAGCTGACTAATTAGTCAGTGGAAATGGAAAAGGCTGTCAGGAAGATGTTCAGGAATTATACAGTACATTGAGAATCACTTGCAGCTCTATCTATGCTTATATATGTGGATAATGTGCAATATTAGGCAAATATGCCGCATTTAAATTAAGTAAATATTCTGTATATTTGATACATGATAACATGATTACATTAACACAAAGGTTGGCCACTAATATCTGGAAATAGTTAAGAGCGATTGAAGAAGATTATAATTTTAACAAGATCATCTTTGAACGAAGTTGTGACGTAGGAATATAGATGAATAAATACAGGATTCCATTGGAGCCAGATCAACAAGCGATTGGAGAGAGGTAGGTAAAACAAAGTCTTCGAGACTCCGCATATTTAGAGTATTCTCTTAGCGTAAAACAGGCGTCCGTGACATTCGACAGACTTACGACCAAAGTCCCCGGGATATAAATGTATCCATCCTGGATTTTAAGGGGGCCTGTATTAATAGCACGTCATACATAATCCATGTCTTCATAAAAGGATTCCTTGCATCATATTACGAATGCATTCCTCTGCAGGTGCACTAGTACTTTCTTTTTAATTTTTATATCACAGATATAGCACAAACTCGGATGAATAGCTACATGTACATATTCTGTCATTCTGTGAAAACTTGGTTTTATGGCATACACACCATAAATTCTTAGCGTTTTACGGGATTGATTTTTCATCGTATCAAAGATTTCTATGACATCAGTCCATTATTTCCATGACAAGGATGGTCTATTCTACAGTAATAACATCTTGTCATGATGGGAAATCACTCGTATAAAGCGCTAAGGATTGACAAACTAAGCTGTTCAGCATATTTTGCTTGTTTATATGTCCATCTCCACAATGTCAAGGTTTATTTTTGAGCCAAAGTCGAAATCGTGACCATCTTGCAGACCGCGTTCCGCTCACTTTCAGTAGAAGAAACTTAGAAAAACTGTGCTGATGGAAACACACTTCAAACGTTTGGATTTCTGTGAATATTCGCTGATATCGAATGTAAAATATTGAAACCAAGCATGCATAACAATAAAATATTAATGGATAGATCAGTGAAATTTTTATAGAAATCCGTGCTTTATTTCACCCAATTCGAGTCCCGAGTCCTTCAGTGGGTAGATAAGGTCGAATGCACTGACATCGCGGACCGCTTTTACAGTCTCTACAATTTTCTACAGTTGCCTGGCTTGTGAAATGTTTGATGGCAGATGAACGAGTATATTTTTTTCTTCAAATCGGTTTGTTTAAAGTAACTTTCCTTCGTATTTATTGATGTTCATTTTCATCTGCCACCGGGTATCTGACAAGCCAGGCAACTACATGTGGTATTTTGGAATCTGTTATCACCGTCGCCATGGTAGCGGTAAACAAGTGATCTGATTGGCCAACATACACAGGATGTTGCTTTCGCTGATTGGCTGAAAAATACAGTCGCATTTCCCGTACACGATACAGTGTACCAGGGGTATCTGGGATATTGATACCCGTAGTTTTAGCGAGGATGATATATGTCAGGAGACCAAGTATTCGCAGAATGAAATTTTCATCAACCAAATGGCAGAGGGACGAATTCGTATAATCATACAGACGACTACAATTTTGACATACATGTATTCGACTATCTTTCTCGAGAGGACTATTCCAGCAAAAAGAGGTTAAATTTCACAGGAGTGATATATAGTTAATAAGAACGATAGTACCTATCACAAAACCGACAGTAAAGGCTCCTGCTGCGCATGCGCCAACAACAAATCTCAAACTGACAAAGGCGGCATAAACGGGAGCGAAGGCTCCGGCCACTCCAAATACCATCTGTGAGAGTATACACAGGACCAACGTCTTGTGACGCCCAAATCTGAAAAAAATATAGAATATACCGGTACAAGTTAAAGGAAATGGCAGGAAATTGATTTTCAGCAAGATCTCGGTATAACGCGATGTGATAGAAATAATCTATTCGAGCTTTCCTGAGATAGTTAATGCAAGAGGAGATGCCGGTTTTCTACGTGACTTGACATGTCAGCAAATGGAAAATGGCCGACTACTTGCCCATTTCCCACCATAGGAAATCCCATAAATTCACGTCACTTCGTCTAACATGACCGAAATGCCGTTTGCATGTTGTTGAAGTCACACGACGTTAATTTTACTGTTAAAAGAATGCATTGTAGAAAGGAGCTGATACTGATACCCAGAGGATTTGCAACGCAATATATCGTGATGTGTCTGTGGTATGTACGCGTATTATGAGTAGAATGTACGCTGTCAGAAGGATATGGTCGCGCTGACCAGGTATTTCATGGTACAGACGTGACCGACCTACAAACGTGACAGACCACGTTCTGCACGGTCGAAGACACATCTTGACCATGACAAAAGTGGTCAGATCGACCATATAAGATATGTGCAACCACGCAGAACATGGTCTGTCACGTCTGTACCATATATTGTCTGGTCAGAGCGACCAGTTTCTTGTGACAGTGTAAGGTGCATAAAAGGGTGTTGTGAGTAGCTCGACAATGTTCGAGGTAAACGTGTTCGTATGTATTGGGAAATACGATACAATTTCATCTGCATGAAAATAACATAAATCCCTATCATCACCAGAAATATTTTTTCGTGTGTATACATCGTCACAGAGCTGCGCAAGCGCATTGCAATGTCGATCTCTCCTCCGCACGGCGGGTGATGTTAATATCATATAAGGTTGGTGTCTTTAGTATTTTGGGTATGAGCAGTGGGAAATCATGGTCAGTGTGGAGTCATTGGTGTATAAGATTGATGCCAGTCATATATAAGCATGATAAGTCAGTATTATATACGGATGGTGTCAGCATATAAGAGCTGTGCCACTAGTATTTAAAGGTGGTGTCAGTAGTATATAAAGGTGGTGTCAGTAGTATATAAGTGTGGTGTCAGTAGTATATAAACATGATAATGGTGTGGGCAGTAGCATGACAGTCTGCTGTCGGTAGTATATAGCGTAGTGAGAGTTGGATCACTAGCATGGGTAAGGGTCCGTTTTTTTATAAGATTGCTGTGAGTGGTATATGTGGTGTGAGTAGCATTATACGAGTGGTGTGAGTCGCAAATAAGGGTGGTGCTAGCAGTATATAATGTTGATGTGAGTCGTATATGAAAGTGGTGTCATAATAAGGGTGGTCATCAGTAGTATCCCACATAGCATACGCCATCAGTCATCTGTCAGCTTCGAATTGAATTCAGGAAGCACGGCTGCCATCCGTAGCCAAAAATGACCCGACATCGGACCACCAACATATAGATCTACTTATTTATGTTATGCAGATATATGCTGTGCAAGTAATGGGAGTCCGTCTGTTCCATTTTGTGAATAAGGTATTAGCTAATGTGGGGAACGGGCATATTACCGAGAATAAAGATGTGGCCGACTTCCACCCTTTGCCCAGTATAAAGACTGTGCCTTTAACGCAAGATGGTTGGGCTGAATTGACAGACTATGCCGTTGTTACCGACGACCTGATCGCTAAGCGCATAGCCAATGCCGAGCTTTTGATGTCTACGTCCAGTACGATCTATTTCGTGGGTAGGATAAAGTTCATATTCTCAGTTGGAAGACGAAAGAAAAGAAGACAATGTACACCGCCAAAGCCGGACAGACCTTGGACTTGTCTAGGTGGCGGAATTTGAAGAAATATGCGGTGGCCATCGACAAAATCTTGAACACATGTTTCGGCCACCCGAGGGTACCGTCAAACACATGCTCTTTTGTGACAAGACTTGTCCACGACACGATAGCCTGTTCCTACACATTCGCACAGTAGGCAAACGAGAGACACATTCAACTGGAATGACATGCGAAAAGAATCACCGTTGATGTACGAATTGCCCTTGAACCTCGTCTTCTTGGATATCAGTATAAATAACGTCATTGTAAATAGAGTGTTGTTTTAATTGTTATCTTCGAAGAGCTATCGCAATCATAGAACTCCGAGCCCCATAACTCAGAGCTCCAAGTGGTCCGAGCTCCCAACTGTCCCATCACAGAGCTACGATATAAATACAAATCATAGTAAGCTCCGAGCTCCAAGAGCTCCAAGCTCTAATAACTGTGCCATTACTGAGCTCCGAGCTCTTAACTTCTTCGTGCAACTGTCTCTCCACATGAATATCGAACAAACAGGATTTGCGCCAAAAACTTCGAATATAAGCTTGAAGGATACGGATATTAAAGCTATCGCTCCAAAGAAGAACACATGTTCGAACGAATAAAATCAGAAGAACTAGGCGATTTCCAAACAGCCTGTATCAACCCAGAGATCGCGTTAACTTTAATTTTTCACTTATTTTTTCATATTCTATAAAGTTACACCCACCGTTGCAACAGCAATCAAATTTGAACTTCACGCTATCACTGGACGCGGTTTAAACAAATCCGAATCCCTGATTGGCTCAATTTGAACGTCAACCTTTAGACTTTCGACCTGTCACCTCTGACCTTCGACCTTGGTCTCCTGACGTCATTCTTTCTTACTTATTAATCGGCAAGTCCCATACCCTCCCCTTGCTACTTATGTTCAAATGGACACAGGAGCTACCGTGTGGCACTTTCGTTCACAACTCAATATCCTTTACATACGCAAGAGTTAACAACAGCATTTCGTGAAATTCTTTCTTTTGATTGATCACAAACTCACTCAATTATTCAAATGACTTTCAAACTCTATATTGCATATATATATATATATATATATATATATATCGTGCTTTGATAAACTGCTGAAAGCAGTGAAACTAGTTAGCGAAATCAATCAGTCCGAGTTTGTCATGACTTTTTTCTAGTACTTTATTTACCATACACAAAGGCAGTTTATACTGTGATCATTTGGTGTGTAATTCACTCTTTCTGGCGATTTAACGACTGATCAAAAATGACCAACAGAAAACCATTAAATGCGGTGGGCTGAGAGGTCAGCAGAATCAGTATCTGTCCCAGCAGAATGAGAGATGTCAGGTCCATGGCAAGGTCAAGCTGGAACCGCCAGATTAGGTCGGGCCGATAGGACATTGGACTGGCTGACCGAAATATTCGGGTCACCAGGCGTTGATGATCAAATCTTTAGGCGGCACCAGTCCTGAAGATGGACCACTGGTGGATTGAGGCTCCAGTCCACAGTTTGTACCTAAATATTTGACCATGGGTTTTGTCCTTCAGCCCAGAATAGTTGCAAAACCTTATATACAAATCCCAATTGAAGATATGTTTGCTCCAAGAGATCATATCATCATTTCAAGATAGGAGCTAAAGGGTGGTGTCCGTATTGTCCGTAGTGGTGTATACGGATTGTGTCTGTGGTATTTACGGGTGCTGTACATATTATATACGGGTGGTTTCGGTGGTATGTTCGGGTTGTGTACGTAGCATATACGGGTGGTGTACATAGTATATTCGGGCGGCGTAGATAGCATATACGGGGTGGGGTCGGTAGTATATAAGGGTGGCGTTGGTAGTATATATACGGATAGTGGCGGTTATGTGCCGCCGGCCTCGGCTCGCCAGCCGATCTAATTTTACTATGGTTTTAGATAGCGGTATTGGGCTAAAAAAATTATATTCATAATGGCTTGGTTTACCGATGAAAACTTCGGACGATAAAGATTTGCTCATTAAACGATGAGAAATTACGTCAAAGTACTTTTGAAACTGGTCAAATTTCAGCCGACCAGAGAATTGGAACTCATCGGGTTATTCCGGAAACCAGTTAAAATTCTAAGCCCAAACTATTTGCTACGATATTAATGTACTGTACTGCTGTATATGGGTGGTGTTCGTTAGTATATACGTGTTGTGTTCGGTAGTATATACGGGTGGTGTTGGTAGCATACCTAGGTGGTGTTAATTATATACAAGGGTGGTATCGGTAGAACAGACGGGTGGTGTTAGTTGTATACAAGAGTGGTGTTGATAGTACAGCGGGGTGGTGTTGGTTGTATACAAGGGTGGTGTCGGTAGTGTATACAGGTGGTGTTAGTAGTGTATACGGGTGGTGTATATAGTATATACGGGTGGTGTCGGTAGTATATACAGGCGGTGTCGGTAATATACAAGGGTGGTGTCGGTAGTATATACGGGTAATGTACAAAGTATATACGAGTGGCTTCTGTAGTATATAAGGCCGTGTCAGTATTACATACGGGTGGAGTCGGTAGTATATACGGGTGGTGAAAATAGTATATACGGGTATGTGTCAATAGTATATAAGGGTCGTCTCAGTATCATATATGGGTGGTGTACCGAGTATATACGGGTGGTGTACATAGTATATACGGGTAGTGTGTGTAGTATATACGGGTGGTGTGTGTAGTATATACGGGTTGTGTGTGTTGTATATACGGGTGGTGTGTGTAGTGTAGAAGGGTGGTGTGTGTACTATATACGGGTGGTGTACATAGTATATACGGGTGGTGTACGTAGTATATATCGGGATGTGTGTGTAGTATATACGGGTGCTGTGTGTAGTATATATGGGTTGTGTGTGTAGTATATAAGGATGGTGTCGGTAGTATAGACGTGTGATGTCGGTAGTATGTACGGATGGTGTCGGTAGTATGTACGGATGATGTCGGTAGTATATATGGATGGTGTCGGTAGTATGTAGGGATGGTGTCGGTAGTATATACGGAGTCGGTAGTATGTACGGATGATGTCGGTAGTATCTACGGATGGGATCGGTAGCATGTACGGATGGTGTCGCCAGTATGTACGGATGGTGTCGGTAGAATGTACGAATGGTGTCCGTAATATGTGCGGATGATGTCGGTGGTATGTACGGATGGTATCGGTAGTATATAAAGGTGATGTCGGTGGTATGTACGGATGGTGTCGGTAGTATGTACGGGTGATGTCGGTAGTATGTACGGATGGTGTCGGTAATATGTACAGATGGTGTCGGTAGTATGTACAGATGGTGTCGCTAGTATATAAGGGTGATGTCGGTAGTATGTACGGATGGTGTCGGTAGTGTGTACGGGTGATATCGGTAATATGTACGGATGGTGTCGGTAGTATGTACGGATGGTGTTGGTGGTATGTACGGATGGTGTCGGTAATATATAAGGGTGATGTCGGTCGTATGTACGGATGGTGTCGATAGTATGTACGGGTTATGTCGGTAGTATGTACGGATGGTGTCGGTGGTATGTACGGATGGTGTCGGTAGTATGTACGGATAGTGTCGCTAGTATATAAGGGTGGTGTCGGTAGTATGTACGGACGGTGTCGGTAGCGTGTACGGGTGATGTCGGTAGTATGTACGGATGGTGTCGGTGGTATGTACGGATGGTGTCGGTAGTATGTACGGATGGTGTCGCTAGTATATAAGGGTGGTGTCGGTAGTATGTACGGATGGTGTCGGTAGCGTGTACGGGTGATGTCGGTAGTATGTACGGATGGTGTCGGTGGTATGTACGGATGGTATCGGTAGTATGTACGGATGGTGTCGCTAGTATATAAGGGTGGGGTCGGTAGTATGTACCGATGGTGTCGGTATTGTATCAGGGTCATATGAGTGATATGAATAACGATACATGTACCTGTCAGACAATGTCCCGAATACCACGGTGCCCACCAGAAACCCCGTCATGTAAATACTGGTTGCTGTGGAAAGCATCCACTCTCTATCACAGACAAGGTCATACTGAAAGACAAAATGCAGTCTGCATCAAAGAAAAGAATTCACTGGAAAACTTCTTACTATAACATATGTAACTCTTTCGGTATGTATATTTCTTTGCCCTAATTTAATGGACCACACTTTTGATCGGAAGATCATGAAATGTCGCCAGGATAGTTATGGATAAAACTGAAGGTATTGTCCATGAGTCGTATATGACGCCAACGCTCACACCCTAAAACGATTGATTCCTCTCCATATTAGGCTGTTAGTGAATAAGTGGGGTGGGGGATAGCCGAAAGATAGATACGAAACGGGAGGTACATAAATAGAATGGCTAATCCTATCTGGCCTAGGCGATTTGGGACCTGTTCTGGCCTTGGGGGTGGTATTGGTGGGGGGAGGGGCTAAATATTTTTCTTACCCCTTGAGCTAGGGGGCTGAAACTTACCTCACCATACCCTTGGGTCAAGCTCTAACAGAAAATTGTTAAAAAACAAGGTGGTCATAGTGATGACGTCACAGTGACGTCATTTTCCAAAATGGCAATTTTTGGTAGATTTTTCCATCAATTTTTCTTAATTTTTTTTTTAATTAAATGTTTTCTTTGCAAAAACTACATAATCAATTAGTAAATAAAAATCTGATGTAGAATAAAATAGTTTCTGTCCATCTTTTCTCGCAGAGAAGAGGGAATTTTGAATAAAAAAACCTGACGAAAATATAACTTTTCTGGTACCCAAATGACCGAATAGTCGACTTCACCCATGATCCTCTGCTCGGGGGTTATGCAAATAGTCTCAAAATGACCCCAATATGATAATCTCCAAATTCATGAAGTGTCCGCTCTCAATTTCTTGTCGTTCCGGAGGTAGAGCAGAAAGTTTGGTGGGGGGGGTCATAATACCCGGTTAAATATATCATCCTTCCAAACAGACAACACATATAAATAAGATAAAGACTGTTCATTTATTATATACTAAACCACACCACCAATATTCAACGAGAAATAACATGCTCTAATTCTGTTTCATCTTAGCTGGAAACGTTAAACACAAGGACCGCCGTGTTAAACACGAATAGAGCCTTTCCCGGAATAATGGCCTAATGGTTAGAGCGTCGGCCTCGTAAGCGGTAGGTACTGGGTTCGATCCCAGGCCGGGTCATACCTAAGACTTGAAAAATGGAACTTGTTGCTCCCTCGCTTACGCTCAGCATTAAGAGGATAGAACAAGGACTGGTTCGCTCGGTGTCAGTATAATGTGACTGAGTGGGGTGTCATGTCTGCCTACGGCATGATATTTCAGAGGGACAGCACTATAAAATGGCAGCATTAGATCTGCTCTGTTACAAGTAGGTACCCCTGCCCCTGCCCCTCCCCTCCCTTCCCTTCCCCGTCGTGATATAGCTGAAAAAATGTTGAAAGCGACGTTAAACCCTATTCACTCACTCACTCACTTTCCCGGAATACTTGTGTAAAACGTAACTCGGTATGCATGGGGCTTTAGGTCTACTCAATTTGGGCACACCATCTGTTAGGCATGGCAAACATTTTTAGGGTGCGGTCTGAACCCAAATTAGATACAATATTTCAATGCTGAAAAAATATAAATACATGTAAATCTGCTCTATTTTGGGCACATCACTAACTTGTGCATGATGTTAATGACCTGATGTATGTGAGAGAAAATGTCTCCGTTGATGGTAAAGGTCTAATATTTAGGATTAGAGGGTGAGGTGGTGCTTACAAGATAAAGTGTGGTACACATGGCTCTATATTATGAATATGTTATGATGCGAGATTTACCTTCAATATACCAGGCCTGGGGAGTAGGGAATGAATGTATAGGTTTGGAGACAGGGTTGGGCACATTGATGAGGGGGAGGGGGGGGAGGGGGGAGAGGGCTCGAGAATCATCCCTAACAGAAGTTTCAAAACCTTTTCAGCTCTGTGTCTATCATGCAAGATCACTATAACCAAATTTCGTGACAATCGAACAAGCCATTACAGAAAAATCGTGTCAGAAAACTTTATAATAGTCACGATTACAGCACCATCTAGAGATAAAAAAAACCCACAAGAACACAACCAGGCAAATTCCCCGAATCTTTCTGCACAGCAAACTAATTTTATCTAAAAAATCTCCAACGGTTTTTGAGATATGGACGTTTGAAATGAGGACGGCGGCGGTGTAGTTTCTCGCTAATAAATAAGAGCATCCACTTTGTGGAAATTCTCTAATTCTGTAAAACCCTCTTACATTCACCCATAGTAAACTTCTTTTCCCAGAAAGACGTTGAAGGAAACTGCTGGAAAAAGTTCACCATGGCTTTACATTCTGGCGGCTCGCAATACCCTCTAATATGGAGTCGAGACGATACAGTTCTGGTTACCCTTCTATAAGCATGGATTCTGGAAGTCCACGCACCTTGTTCCTCTTCAAGCTTTTATATCATCATGATCATTGATTTCTCGTTAAGGAACAGCGTGCTTTAACTGTTAGCCCAGCCACTAAGGAACAGCGTGCTTTAACTGTTAGCCCAGCCATTAAGGAACCGCGTGCTTTTGCGGTTAACCCAGTCATTAAGGAACAGTATGCTTTAACTGTTAGCCCAGTCACTAAGGAATATCGTGCTTTAACTGTTAGCCTAGTCATTAAGGAACAGTGTGCTTTAACTGTTAGCCCAGCCACTAAGGAACAGTGTGCTTTAACTGTTAGCCCAGCCACTAAGGAACAGTGTGCTTTAACTGTTAGCCCAGCCACTAAGGAATATCGTGCTTTAACTGTTAGCCCAGTCATTAAGGAACAGTGTGCTTTAACTGTTAGCCCAGTCATTAAGGAACAGTGTGCTTTAAATGGTAGCCCAGCCATTAAGGAACAGCGTGCTTTTGCGGTTAACCCAGCCATTAAGGAAAAGCGTGTTTTTACTGTTAGCATGCTATCAAGGAACAGCATGCTTTTAATGACAGTCCCGCCATTAAGGAACAGCGTGCTTCTGCTGTTAGCCCAGCCATTAAGGAACAGCCTGCATTTGCTGTGAGCCTAGCCATTAAGGAACAGCGTGCTTTTACTGTCAGCATGCTATTAAGGAACAGCGTGCTTTTAATGACAGTCCAGCCATTGAAGAACAGCGTGCTTTTGTTCTTAGCCCAGCCATTAAGGAACGGTGTACTTTTACTGTTAACATGCTATTAAGGAACAGCTTGCATTTAATATTAGCTCAGCCATTAAAGAACAACGTGTTTTTGCTGTTAGCCCAGCCATTAAGGCACATTCGCTGTTAGTCCAGCCATTAACCCTATCTGCCCTGGGCTTTTTGGGACCTGTTATGGCCTGGGGGGGGGGGCCGAAATGCCCCCTCCCCCCCCTAATTATTTTTCTTACCCCTTGAGCTATGGAGCTGAAACTTACCACACTATACCCTTGGGTCAAGCTCTACCAGAAAATGTCAAAAAATCCAAGATGGCCGCTTTAATGACGTCACAGAGACGTCATTTTCAAATACAACATTTTTTGGTCGATTTTTCAGTCAGATTTTCCGAATTTTTTATTTATGCAATTTCTTCGCAAAAACTGTATGATAAATTAGTAAATATTAATGTGATGTAAAATAAAATAGTGTTTGCCCGCTTTTCATCGCGGAAAAGCAGAAATTTTGAAGAAATATGACAAAAACATCATTTTTCTGGGACCCCACGTGGCCGCCATCTTGAATTTTCCCATGATCCTCTGCTCGCGGGGTTATGCAAAAAGGCTTAAAATGACCCCAATATGACAAACTATAAAGTCACGGAGTTTCAGCCCTCCATTTTCTGTCGTTCCGGCGATAGCGCAGAAAGTTTGGAATGGGGGGCCATATTGCCCCCCCTCCCAGGCCAGGTAGGGTTAAGGAACAGCATTCTTTTACTGTTAGCATGCTATTAATTATAGTCCAGCCATCAAGGAACAGCGTGCTTTTGTTGTTAGCCCAACCATTAAGGAACAGCATGCTGTTCCTTAACGGCTGTGCTAACAGTAAAAACATGTGGGTTCCTTAATGGCTGAGCTAACAGTAAAACACGGTATTTCTTAGCGACTGTGCTGACAGTAAAAAAAAACAGCTGTTCATTAATGTCGGTGCTAACATTAAAACTCACGTTGTGCCTTACTAGCATGCTGATAGTAAAATCACGCTGTTTTATAATAGCTGTGCTAACGGTGAAAACACGGTGATCCTTAAATGACTGAGCTAACAGTAAATTCAAGCTGTTTCTTAATGGCTGTGCTAACGGTAAACCACAATGCTAATTAATGGCTGGGCTAACAGTAAAAGCACGCTGTTCCTTAATGGCTGGACTATCCTTAAATGCACGCTGTTCCTTAATAGCATGCTAACAGTAAAAGTACGGTGTCTACTATATGGAACAGCGTACCTATTTACAGTTAGCACAGTTATTTAGCGTGCTTTTTAATGTTAGCACAGCCACTGAAGCATTAAGGAATAGCATGCTTTTAATGCTAGCAGATTCATTAATGAAGAGCGTGCTTTGAGTTAGGTGCAGGATTGGCTTTTTTTAGATACTTTTCAAATTTTCTATGCTTTAACATGGTGCTAAATAGCATACTTGGCAATATTGTGCAGATACTTTTGCTAAACTCCGCAGTAGGCAGAAAAGTGGGTTACTTTGATAGCATCTATATTCAATATTTAGCACTTTTATAATCTAGTCTAATTAGAATATATTCGCATTAAAATATTTAACACCGTGTCGGAGAAAGGACAATATATTCAATATTTAGCACCTTTATAATATTATCTAATTAGAATAGATTCGCACTTTAATATGTAGCTGACGTCTGAGAACAGACAATATATTGAATATTTAGCACTTTGATAATATCATATAATTAGAAGAGATTCGCAGTTAAATATCTAGCTGGCGTCCGAGAAAGACAATATATTCAATATTTATCACCTTTATAATATCATCTAATTAGAAAGGATTCACACTTGAATATGTAGCTGGCTTCTGGGAAAAGACAATATATTCAATATTTAGCACTTTTATAATCTATACTAAATAGAAGAGATTCGCAGTTAAATTCCACAAGAGATTTTTCGGAGAAAAGACAATATATTCAATATTTAGCACTTTTATAATCTACTCTAATTAGAAGAGATTCGCATTAAAATATCTGTAACATCGTGTCGGAGAAAGGACAATATATTCAATATTTAACACATTTATAATATTATCTAATTAGAATAGATTCGCACTTAAATATCCAGCTGGCGTCCGCGAAAGACATTATATTCAATATTTAGCACCTTTATAATATCATCTAATTAGAAAGGATTCGCACTTGAATATGTAGCTGGCTTCTGGGAAAAGACAATAGATTCAATATTTAGCACTTTTATAATCTATACTAAATAGAAGAGATTCGCAGTTAAATTCCACAAGAGATTTTTCGGAGAAAAGACAATATATTCAATATTTAGCACTTTTATAATCTAATCTAATTAGAAGAGATTCGCATTAAAATAGTTAACACCGTCTCGGAGAAAGGACAATATATTCAATATTTAGCACCTTTATAATATTATCTAATTAGAATAGATTCGCACTTTAATATGTAGCTGACGTCTGAGAACAGACAATATATTGAATATTTAGCACTTTGATAATATCATCTAATTAGAAGAGATTCGCAGTTAAATATCTAGCTGGCGTCCGAGAAAGACAATATATTCAATATTTAGCACTTTTATAATATCATCTAATTAGAAAAGATTCGCACTTAAATATGTAGCTGCATGGCGTCTTTGAAAAGACAATATATTCAATATTTAGCACTTTTATAATCTATACTAAATAGAAGAGATTCGCAGTTAAATATTCACAAGAGCCTTTTCGGAGAAAAGACAATATATTCAATATTTAGCACTTTTATAATCTACTCTAATTAGAAGAGATTCGCATTAAAATATCTGTAACATCGTGTCGGAGAAAGGACAATATATTCAATATTTAGCACCTTTATAATATCATCTAATTAGAATATATTCGCATTTAAATATGTAGGTGACGTTTGAGAACAGACAATATATTGAATATTTAGCACTTTGATAATATCATCTAATTAGAAAAGATTCGCACTTAAATATGTAGCTGGCGTCTGGGAAAGACAATATATTCAATATTTAGCACTTTTATAATCTATACTAAATAGAAGAGATTCGCAGTTAAATATCCACAAGAGTCTTTTCAGAGAAAAGACAATATATTCAATATTTAGCACTTTTATAATCTACTATAATTAGAAGAGATTCGCATTAAAATATCTGTATCACCGTGTCGGAGAAAAGACAATATATTCAATATTTAGCACCTTTATAATATCATCTAATTAGAATATAATTTGATTGTTGCAATCAAGTACCAAAGGAAGATGTTGTTTTTGGCGTTTTGTTTCTTTCGAAATTACATTGAAAGGGGCCGATTGTCTCCGAAACACCTTCAGTCATTGGGTGCATGCCAACATTCAGTGTCGTTGAATGATTGGTTTGTTGTGCCAGTAAGTCTGAATACATGTCAGCTGTCTGCATCAGTGAGGTTGCCTTTATATCGCCCGTTCTGTAGGCGTCCTATAAAGCAGCACATGCGCGTTGTTTAACCAGGAAGAACGATAGAATAATCTGTTATTGTCTGAGTGGAGTTGCACAGACCACAAATGAAAATGTACTTGCGACTGTCTTAAAAATCCTTATATACCAGCGCATGCGCATTGTTTAACCAGGAAGAACGATAGAATAATCCCTGTTATTGTCAGAGGAGTTGCACAGACCAGCAAAGAAGGTGTACTTGGGACTGCCTTAAACATCCTTATTCACCAGCCCATGCAAGTTTGAAAATATGTAGCATTTGTGCTAATTATACAATATATTTTCTTTAAGGAGAGGCAGTCGGACAATTTGGAGCTGCGATTTAGAAGAAATATTCAATATTTATCATGGCTGCAATTTAGAAGAAATATTCAATATTTAGCATTTGTGCTAATTATACAATATATTTTCTTTTGGGAGAGGCAGTCCGACAATTTGCGTTTTCGAGTTATCATAAATATTGAATATTTCTTCTGGCTGCAATTTAGAAAAAATATTCAATATTTAGCATTTGTGCTAATTATACAATATATTTCCTTTGGGAACAGGCAAGTCAAAGTGCTAACTAGCAGTAATCCTAGAAATTATCTTCAAAGTAGCACACCCTTTTCTAAATATCACTGATTTTAGAAATTATTTGCGAAGTAGCAGATCTGCTAAATAGCATGCGAGACAATAATAACCATTTCTGCACCTTAATGCG
>JAVTVY010025994.1:0-109824 GCA_036873755.1 Hanleya hanleyi
ACATTTCAAATTACAATGACACTCTACATGATACAAATGCATGATGGTTAAATTTATATCAACACATGACAAATTCCCAGGTTTATCACTCTATGGATTTAAGCTTTTGGAATTTGTTGCTTTTTCTTGTTCTTGTGTTGCTTATATCACCTTACCTACTTTAAGGTCATTTGACAAGGTCATATTATGCAATAGCAAGTTCTGTCTGTCTGTTTTGTCTGTGCAATATCTCTACTTCCAAGTTATGAACTGCTACCAAACTTGGAATATACTTTATCCATGGGATAAGGGAGAATCATATTATGAGATCAAAGGTCAAGGTGATTGTGGCCCAAAAATCTAAAAATCATCATGAATTCTTTATGTCCAGGCCAGAACTTCTGGCAGTTCAGGGTTGTGGATTGTGTGGCCTCGTGGGTCTCCTGAGGTTCAACCTGGGGTGTCATTGTTCAGACTCCAGGTCATGGTGAGATTAGGCTTCAGCTCCTCAGAGGGCTTGTCGTAAGAGGCGACCTGGAGTGTCCTGGTGTGAAAAGGAACAGGACCCTACCCACGTGGTTTCTGGGTGTGAAAAGGAATAGGAATCAAACCTTGTGATTTGACTGAAATAGTGTTGAAAGAGACGTTAAATCATACTCACTTACTCAATTTGAAATGTAGTTAAACTCCAGGCAAAGAAGCTTCTGGTTTTACTGACTGTCCATCCGTCTGTTTGTCCATCTGTTAACCTGTGCTAGTTTTTGTTCTCTGTGCATTATCTTCAGTTTCTAGTTATGGATTGGTACCAAACTTTGGTTATACCCATGGTGCAAAAGGAACCATATTCATTTTGAGGTCAAACGGTCAAGGTCATTGGCTAAAATCATTGAAAAATGTTATGCCTATGCTACAGCTCAGTGTATACGTCAAACTTATGATCAAGAAGAAGCCTATTGAACCTAGGTCAAGAAGTCATGTAACGGTCAAGGTCACTGCACATTTCTGTCTTGGATGCAAGTTCATGTTCAGTCCTCTATCAGTTAAATAACAAGTGTGAGAGTGAATCACTTCTTTACCAATATCATCAGATCCTTAGGCTCCTTTGTACACATTAATAGTCTGCTTGGAATCCATCCATGTAGTTTGTCAGCAACAGCGGACCTATGAAACAAAATAAAAAAATTCATACAACCATCGTGAACAGAAACAAAGCCTATACATAAGAATGCCCTTAAGAGAACAATGTACTGGCCTCGACTGTAGTAGATGGAGAGGGTCAAGTTGTTGTGCCCAATTCTGTTGTGCCCAATAAAAAATGTGGCCTTTATGTTACATGAATAAAGACATTTTGAAGTTTTTGAATTGAAGTACCTATTTGAAAACATAACTGTCGCGCGATAGCCAATGTCCACTGCAGCATTGTTCCTGCTAAAGGAGAATTGCAAAAGTATTTTTTTATATTGGTTGAATAATGATAAAAATATCAGTGAATCTACTTTGTTTGGTTTAAATTGAAGTACATGTAGTTTGTCTTGTAGAAGAAGCTTTTAAAAAGTTGGTACCTCAAGCCCAGCTGAAATCTGATTTGCAAAACATCATTGCCTATATTTCCTTCATTGTGACATCACATCACATGAAACCAGGCAGCATCCTGAAGTCTGAACATTTACAAACAAGCATTGACGTCCAGCCAGGTGGTCTGATGCGACTTCTCAACTCGGCATCAAACAATGGCAGACAAGTGATACAGATTTAATTTCTGAAATCAGCTGAGCTTGAGATACCAAGTTTGGAGCTCAGTTTTCTCAAGCTACTAGGAGACTTAATATTTCATTTAAACGAAATGAAGTAGATAGGCTGATAATTCCATCATTAACTAATCCATGAAGAATATGAATAGGAAAATATGAAATATATCTGTTGCAAGAGAACATTCAATGAGCATATAATACATTAAACATAGTTGATGTCCATACTCACAGAGACAATGGCGGCAATCTTTCACAACAGAACTACCTTGGTCAGCATGTAGTCGGTCAGATGATGTGTCTAATTCCTACTGGAAGTGACCTAGGCTGTTGCAAACAGATACCATCTTGATGGGGAAGGTACAACATACATACTATTCCTTCATAACTCTGAAACAAAAAGTGAAAACACATGAAATGCTCTGCTTAAACTGACAGAGGGTTATGGAGCTTCAGCCGCATAAAGCTTGATAAAGTCGTCAATTCAAAATGACAGTCACATGCATGACAAGTTCTCAGAAATTTGTGTTTTCCAAAATTTCAGAATTTTTGCCTCGATGTTTATGAAACTATTATGTATAATTTTCCCAAAAATAAGGATGTCCCAGAATGCTGCATTCGAGAGGAAATGCCAGTTCGAGCCCCCCCCCCCATCCGTTACTCATTGCATTGCGAAACTTATCCAGAATGATTCAATCTTCCCCTGAAACTACTCTCACACCATCCATGATCCATGTACTCTTATAACAGTCACATTTCTAGTACTAGATATTAATAATCCACTGTTTATCACAAGGAGACTATAGTATTATGGTATAGCATGTTACTGTATGCGTCGCGCGTTAAACTTGACCACACACATAACCAAATACCTCACTTGCAATAAGTCCGGAAGATCCAGTCTGGAGCTGTGTACATCAATGACATATGTAAATAAACAAAGGCTTTAATATTTGAGGTCCCTGTGTCCAAAAGTAGTGTGTTAGTGGATTTTGAATTTCTCTCAAAGTGTATGCATCCATGCAACACTTAAATCCCAGATTTGACCATAAACACTATATTCATAAAGAGCTCTGTTCAAAACTGGTTTCACCTTGTTTTGTGTAGCCAGCATGACTGGTGGAAAAAGAAAATTCCGGCCATGTCTGTCAGATCTGGGCCAGGAAAGAGAGGAAATTCCGTTAAATAGCGCATGGCCCTAGAGATTTTGCGTTTCATTTTGTTTAGTTCACTTAAGTTGATGGTTATCATTCCTGTTTTCATTCCATTTATCTCTTTCTTTTTTGTTTAGTTTGCAATTCGTTTGAGTTTACATGTAGTTAGTGGGTTGGTTGTTGTTTTTTGTTTCCTTATCTTTCCTAATTATTTCAGTTATTAGTTTGTTGGCGTTTTAGTAATCAATTTGGTAACAGGATCTTGGTTATCTCTTAATTTGAATTTGTTTAGGTTATAGTTAGGTTTAGGTTAATGCACCGTTTAATGGAATTCCCTCTATTATTAGCCAAAATTTGGCTGTTTGGTTGGCTGTTTTTCTTAAAATGAGCTGAGGTGACCTGTGCACTTCCCACATGTACACATCTCTGCCATGTTAAATCTAAACAGATTTAGGGCAACACCATGTGAACTTCTGCACACACTGGACTGATTTTTAAATGAAGCTGGAACAAATCTCATTTTTCAACCAATCAGATCAACTTAGTCACTGGCTACACATTAAATAGGGCAATGAAGCAGTTTTCCACATTGAAGCTCTTACAATATTGTGTTTAATGAGAGAGATCAAACTCCATCACCACAACTTTTCTAATTCTGGTTTAAGGGAGATTTATATGGTACCCGAAAAGCTCATTAATCACATTTTTCGACCCCTTGTCAGTTTTTGGCGATTTCTTACAAACAGCTTAGAGTTCAAGGTCACAAAGCTTCTCCGAATTGTCAATCTCGACACAAGGAAGATATTGAAATTGAAATAAGGAAAACGAGAGGGAGGAAAAAAAAACAAATCATATTTAGGCCCACATTCATTTGTACATAATTTTAATCAGAAATCGATCGGGCTTAACCCAGTTATATGTAAGTATAGCAACTTCAAATGAATTGAAGCATCAAAATGATCTACAACTTGTTGTACAATACAACGAACCGGAGTGATATTAGCCCAACTATAGAAAGATATTATCCCAATATACAGATATAAATTAAGGGATATGGCATGAAAAATTATATTGAACATAATTTGGTTAATATTTTTACCTGTAGGTACTACATGGGGAAAATAGTGATCCAGTGCTATTGTTTGACACTTTGACCCTGTATTTGGGGTTCTTATGCTTAACTGGAATAAGCCTGTTTGACATTCCCACTGACAAAAATTATGTACAAAGTAAACGTAAATATGATTTTTTTTTCTCAATATTTTCCTCGTGTCGAGATTGACACATAGGTGAATTTTCTAAGATATTGGCAATAAATCGCCAAAAGACTGGCAATGAATCGAAAAATTTGATTGATCAGATTTTTCGGGTATAAATCCCCCTTTACATGCTTAAGATGAGGTGAAATTCTGTTAGGCCACTGATAATTAATGGTTCCTTTCCCGTAACCAGCCCTCATCTATATTTTGATGGCAACTTATTAAAATCCATGAGGGATTTACATTTTGATGAGTGAGACTTGCTAATTTTCTTCATATTTGTGTACTGGTCATTGGTTTGCAAGTTAATAATTAATAACTAATAATCATCGCACTCAGCATGTGTATTTTTACAAGCAAGGTTACGAGAAACAAACAATTAATTAACACTGGCCATGGGTTTCTCTGTAAAATTACTCTGGACTGACGATGGTTTGAAGGAATAAACTGAAAGATTGAGTCACAATGAATTGCTTGTCATTCTTCGAAGTGCTTACGGTAATTCCCCTAATAATTCGATCACCGGAAGTGCAGCAAAAATGGCTTATATCTGGAAATATTCTTTGTGGCACCAGCTACAGAGTGTCACACTGTCTTTATCTTTCTATGGCTCTTCTTCAATATGAAATAAGAATGGGAATGCTGCTTTTTCTCAGTGTTTGAATAATAGAGTTGAAAAGTCCACTTCCTGTGATTGAATTATTAGGGGAATTACCGTACCCTGCTTTATTGTGAAATTCCCCCTCCTCACTTTTTAAATTATCAGTGCCAGGAGATCTCCAGGACATAGCGTATATCTCTCTGATTTTCAAATGAGAAAGGCCTGAAAATGAAACCTCTGCACTTACTCAAACTGCTGATTTAATTTCTGCAGCATCGTTGATAGCAGACAGCAATTCTCCAGCACTCACATAGTTTGGGTGGGAATATCAGCTGAAATACTTCTCTGATCATGGAGAAATGATGGAATGTCAATCTAAAATATAGCTGCACAGAGATGAGTGAAATTCCAAACAATGGATCTGAAATACAAATAAATAGAGGTTATGCAAAAAAATTGAATGATCTACCACTCTTGAGACATCAAGTGCCAGTAAGATTCCCCTTTAATTCTTAGAAAATAGCTTTGCCCCGGTGAACTGACAGGTGCATTGACGCGAGACTCTGACCCCCCATGTTAATTTGTATTTCGTATTCTTCTGCCTGTATCTACAGCATGGGACTGAGTTCTGGACCGGGGCGAAAATATTCCAGTTATCACGGATTTCTAGGCCCTGGTCTAGGCCCTGGTCTCATCTCCCGGATACTGAGTGACTCTGGAGTAACAGAGTCTCCATTCCATATTTCATCAAATTACCAAGGACTAATGTTAATAGAGTTTATAAACAGCCTTTGGAAACTGTTTAGCTAATTCAAATCAAAACTGTGGAGAATTTTTCTCAGTTTGTATTTTTATCTGTGGCATCAAGAGTCCAGCTTTCAACCAATAGGCATAGTGGGGAATCACCAGTACAGCACAATGATTGGATAATGCATATTTAAAAAGCTTTAAGGACCTGTAGCGGCCAAGAGGCGATTATCTGCAGGGTTAACGAGCAGGGAAACCAGGAGTGTATCGGGGACATAGGTCTTTGGGTTATGGACATGGTTATTTTTTGATGGACGACAGATGAATGACGAACCAGACGTTTATAATTATTAACATATGTTTGACCCGGACTAATATTCAGATCATCAAATACAGAACCGTCTTTTGTACGGTACATAAAGAATATATCTGCATTAACATGGGAGTTATTGGACTCACTCAGCATAATTTTTAGCACTGGTTTTGGAGGTTTCAGATCATTTTTCTGTCACCTTGGGAAAATAAAAAAAAATGGTAATCATTTTGCTGTCACCTTGGGAAAAAAAATTCCATATGGTAATGGTATCCCATTCCCGTTCTGAAATACAGTTATTAATTTTTGGGCTTTCTGTAAGTTCAAGATTCCACCTACCTCCCCCCCCCCCTAATTCCAGTACACATCACCAAAACACTTACTTAGTGCTAATGTAAGCATTCCATCTTTCCCTTCCATCTACTCAATTATAATTACCTGCCACAGTCCATTTTCAAAATCAAAATCAATTCTTTAAATTAATGAAATACTTCGCTCGTTCACCTGTTCCATGACGATTTGACGTCCATGGCATGACGTCGGCAGCCTGGCAGATCAAAAAATTTCTGTTTCCTTTTCCTTCATTTTCCATGTTGTTGTTTTTTCCTGTTTCTGTTCTCTTTGACTGATTAATAGCAGGCCTGTCTCATTGTCGACTGTTGTCGCTGCACAGCAAAAAGACGCACAAGCTCCAAGACGACTGCTGACTCGCCAGCTGTTACTCGTTGAATATGATGTTGTTGTTGTTTTGGATGAATTCGAACAGTGATGAACGCGCCACGAGGAGCGGACTAACTGAACCTCCGTACGTAAAAGAGTTCTACGCAGTGCCGGCGTTTCAAAAACTATTTGCTTGTGTCCGCGCCGGTACCGTTCGTGCACCATTCGTGTCCGTAGTGGTGTGTCCATCGTCGGACACATTGAATAAATCTCCAAGCAGGTACAATAACTGACATTTATAACACAACGGACAGGAGACTGAATACTTTATGTACCCTGAAATACAGAAGAGTTACATGTTTACACAGACGGTAAACATGCGCCTGTGTACCGGAGCGGTACACACGATTGTCAAACGAATGGTGACGATCGGCACGGTAAACATTGTGACCATTCCAATGGTCACGAGTGGTGACGATATGCTCGTCACCATTCTGAACCCGGTCGTCACCATTCCGGACCATTCCAATGGTCACACTGTTTACCGTGCCGATCGGCACCGTCGCAGGGGGAATTTACGTGTGTAGGGCATCACATGATTCGAAAATGGCGAGTTACGTTGAGGTTGCGTCGGTAGACTTTAGCTGATTGGCTGACGAAGTCACGTGGTATTGATTTCTGGAAATTCCCTCTCGCACTTGCCGAAAGTAGGCTGTAAATGGATACACACGATCCCAGGGTCAGTCTTACCGCGTATAGATGACCGAAATGGTTACAGGTTGGGCCTACCAATACACGATCACGCGCTGACGTCACACGGCAGAGGCAATGTCACACGGTCTCGCGCTGTTATCGCCCGTGAACAGACTCTTTCGTAGCATTGCCGTCTGTTGTGCTGTCATTCCACTGTAATCACGATGGCGTGTACAGACGGAAAGCGTTTTACGTTACCAACTGATGAAGATTTGGCCGAAATCATGGATTTGTATTGTTTTGGGGGTTTTTTTTCGATATAATAAAACAGATATTGCATGCTGTGAGGTGTGATATCACGATTCGTCAGCTCTCACAGCATGCAATATCTGTATATTATTACAGACATTACCGTATTCCGAATATTCGATATCAGAAAAACTACACAGAAAAACTTCGGAAATTCGAATGTCTCATAAGGGAAATGGAATTTTGCAGTAGGCATCTATTGTTTAGTTTAAACTTAAAGTGTCGTTGTTGTTGTTGTTGTTTTTTTTGTGTTCAACAGGCATTTTTTTTATCTTCACTTGAAGAAAGTTTTACTGGAAAGATTATTTTTCGTGGAAGCTGTTCGGTTGAACTCGAGTCTTAAGTGTGAAATCTTTCGATCGAAGCCAAGGATTTAAGTAAAATACTAAAACGACTTTATCCCATAAAAATCTTAAACGACGATGGTCAGAAGATAATAATTTCCCGATTTAACTTTTGAACGAAAGAGTCGTTCATCTGCGCTCTGACGTGCGGACGTAGTATATGGGTTCGTGTAACCTTGCACAGTTCAATTTTCGTTTTTTGTTTCTCAAAATCAAATATTGAAAATTGCCTCGACTTGTCCGTTTTTGTCGACTTGGCAGCTTCGTGCGTATGCACAGTCAGCCTATACTACCGAAAGTATAACGAAAAACGAAAATTGAAAATAGAAGAGTCAGATTTCAATTTTTGATTTTGAGATTACAAAAACAAAAAACGAAAATTGAAAATTGACGGTCAAATTTCAATTTTTGATTTTGAGAAATCAAAAACGAACCTGTATGGTCCAGTAGTATACTTTGATTTCAGTCAATGCTTCAACGTGAATAATGTTTAATTTGCATCAACTATAGTCCCTGCAATTTAAAGAAAGGACCATAACGCTAACATCAAGGATAATTTGGGCAACCTTGAGTCGAAAATATGCTAGTTTCAAGAGTTAAAAATATCTTTTTATGCTGTAGCACAGGCCTAAATCAGCATTACATGGCCCAGGCCTTTTGTACGATAGTAGTTATAGCCGGTCAGGCGCCAGTGAAGATATTGTTATTTTGTATATCGGTATTTAATTTATTAATCTACCTGGGTATGCTAGGTTTCCCTGCTCCCTCCCCCTCCGCCCCAAACCATACTTTTTGATTCGAATGGATGGAATTTTCGCTCTTTCGCCCTGATCAAATTTCCCAACCGGTTTTACAACTTCCCATGCTTCTGCTTCGTTTGCTTCCACTCCTCCTGCTCTTGCTCCCCTCCTCCAACTTCTCCATGATCATCCGGGTTGAAACGCTCAATTTTTCACTACTCAGAGAAGTTAGAAAAAACCCCCCCACAATGTTAAATGTTAAATGACATCAAGTATTGTATACCATATATTATTACAGGTTGCCAGCCACCTTCAATGACATGCCCCGGGTCCTCAGATTGTTCTGGGGCAAACTGTGGGAGAGCACAGCCGCCATGTCCAACTGGCTACTACTGCTGGATCCATCCAACCGATATTTTCGCAGTCTGCTGCCCAGGTAAGCTATGAAAAATATAACTGTAGACATTAAAATTTAAATAAAATCTTCGAGTCAATAGTGGGAGATAAGAAAGACATAATTTGGAATGTATTAAAACATACCGGACACTTAAAGATTCAACAATTTTAGATTTTTGGAAATATCATACATTTTAACCTTTGTCTGTAGTTGATACATTTATTAAAAGAAGTTTCAACCATGAAGCGCACACAAAAATAGTAACGAAAATATATATACCCTCACGAGTATAAGAGTGGAAATTCATTTCACTCAACTTGAGTAAAAATCACTCAAATTTCACTCAAGTGTGAGTTGATAATTCACTCAAGCTGAGTGAAATCGATTTCACTCAAGTTGAACTGACTCAAGTTGAATGGAATTCACTCAACTTGAGTGAAATTGTTCACTCAAGTGCTCGCGTGCGAAGAATTTCTACTCTCAGGCCTACTTGAGTGAAATTTCACTTAAGTTGTTTAGAGAGAAGGATCACCAAATATCTGAACTGCTGAACTAGCTTAATCAACCAGCTTAACAATATTCTTTGATCTTTACCTTTGTTTCCAAATCTGAACGTTTGATTCAGAGAAATTTGTTCAATTTCAAAATATCGCCGTTAACAATTCTCGTTTTTTTCTTCTTTTCAGAATGAATCGAAATCCGAAGACTTCATCGGACAAGGCCAAACAAGTTTATTCTGCATCGAACATCCAATAAACTTTATCGTCAACATTTTGCTCTCAATCGATCACATCTCAGTCTGTAGTTCATACATTTATTAAAAGAAGTTTCAACCATGAAGCGCACACAAAAATAGTGACGAAAATATATTACCCTCATCGGTGAACTTCTCTTGTTAACCAGGAGTACGAAAATGCATGTAAGAAAATAAAGACCTTTCCGCAATTGATGAATTTGTTTTTATGCCAGTCATTTATAATAATCGTTTTATCAAAAGAGATATATGAATGACATTATGGTGAATGGAATTTCGCGGTCTCATCAGTTTACGTGAACATCTTCCAAAGTTGCTGGGCGAACTGAATTATGTTATCTGTATCTGACGGATGAATTTGTTGGTTCCAGCTTCCGACCGATGCGACACTCGCCCATCTAGCAATGCCTATATTCATAGGTTATTGGACAGTACGGTGTTGTACGGGAGTAGTAGTAAAAGAGCAAATCTCTTATTATTTGAGGTATGTTGAATGAGGTGCGTGACCATGAAAAATGAGGCGTGATCCATGACCTTAGGTTGTTATGGGGCATTCGGATCACGTGATTGGCGGGGTGGATGGGAATCTATGAACAAACAAAAATGCAGAATTTACACCCCCCCCCCCAAAAAAAATCCGGGGACGAGGTGGGGTAATCCTGAGCCAGATGGTTCGTGTAGGGTGTCATCTTGAAACGTTCGGTGTGTAGATTACGATAGATGTTGTTTGGACAGGAAATTGCGTCATTGCGAATGCAGATATTTTGGGTGTGCGTCTTTGAGCGATTCAGGGACCGTACATGGTCTAAATGGGCCGGGATGAATGTGATATCGAAGCGCACGTTGTGTAGACTACGACTAGGGTAGTATTGACCGGAAGTGACGTGCCAGGTGAGCAGGCTTAGTGCTTGAGTGATACAGGGACCGTATGGAGTCTACTGGGTGTCATATTGAAGAGTTTGTGGAGTAGATTACGACTGGGTCGGCATTGACAGAAGTGGCTTGACGTTGCGCATGCGCCATCGAGGAGTATTAGCGAAACAGGGCAAGGGCATTCAGTGGTACGAGCGGGGTGAGGGGTGTTTGAGCGATCTAGGGGATATCCTGGGTCCAAATATGGCGTACATAGTCTCGTCTTGAAGCTCTCGGCATGTAGACTCCGATTTGGGGTGGTTTTCAACGGAAGTGACGTCATGATGCGCATTCGAGGAATAGTAGAGAAAGTGGCGTTTTGGGGATACGCAAGGGCGTATTTCGATGATCTAGATGACACTTGAAATTCTCCTGGTGTAGAATACTACTGGGATAGCTTTGGCCAAAAGTGACGTCATTGTGCGCAGCGACGTGTTTCGGCGATAGTCTCTAAATGAGCCGTGCAGGTGGATGTGAGTCTCTCCAGCCTGGCAGAGTTTCCTCCCATTGGGTACAGAGTGATTGAGTGAGTGAAATTAGTGAAGACTGAATGCGTGAGTGAGTGAAGGCTGAGTGAGTAAAGAGTGAGTGAGTTAGTCAGTGAGAGAGTGAATGAAGCAGGCTTTCACAACGTCCGACTTAACTGAGTGAAGCCCTAACGCTGGGAGTAAGATCCCTTACACACCCGCTCACCTATGCTTATTTCGTAATACAAATTTTAATATCCCCTCCATCACATTACACCCAACCTGCGGCAGCCGCCTTGGGTGTTTTTTTATAATTCTCGTATACTATTGTCATGTATCAGACGCATCGTCGGTCGCGTTAGCTCTTGTCTAATCAGAAGCCGCCCATTCAGAATATACCCTAGTGTTGTGCCAATCTTCGGCCATGTTCTCTCTTATTCTTGTTCAACGATCCTCCATTCGCTCTGGTCCATCTCAAAGCGTCTCCGGACAGTTCAGAATACTGTATCAGCAACATATCCTGCACATTTTCAGAGCCTCTGTGGGTGGTACCCCATATTCTGTTCCAAGTGACGCTTGATCTTCATGATGGACCTATGCCTTGAATCGCACTTCATTTCAAGCGACGCATTGGGGTGCATTTGGGCGTAGGTCTATTGAAAGTTATCCTTCCAGGCGTCCTCGATCGCAGCAGGGTGGGTATTAATGACAGCAATTTCAATCAAACGATCCCAAATGGTGGGTCCTCGTCTTCCTCACTCGGACTTCCCTAGGATGTAGACCGACAACTTTCAGCCTAGCTGCCAGTGGGTAGGCTCTCAGTGTCAGTCGGTGGAGTCTCGATATCGTTATCAATGGATTCATCGGTTTCTGGTCCCTTGGTTTCTCTGAACCGGTACCCATGTATAATCTTCGGTGCCGCATCATATCTGGTAAACGTTCGTCTGCACTCAAGGCAACGATAAGCCACGTTGAACGTTCGACGTCGACTGCACGTCTTTGGTGTAGGGTTGGTATTATAGACGTAATACAGTAACGCCCATAAACAACTATCTTAACGCTTTAACGCCCTAGAGAGATAGCTCAGAAGCACTGACTGGTCTAAGTTATAACGTGGTATCCCATAGAATTGACACTAATTCATCGAAACGTTTTGACGCTCGTCAACGCCCGTCGTTACGACTTAACGCCTGTCGTGATGTCTTAACGCTCATCTCAATGCCTTAACGCTATATCGTAACGCTTTAATACACTATCGTAAAGCCATAACGCGGACGTGACGTAATCGCACACAAATGCGTTGTCCATTGACATTGGACCCTTCGTGGAAGTGAGTTCATTGCCGGAAATGACGTCATCTCTGGAACAGACAACCACACATGCATGTGCACTCACATGGTGTTGCCGCCGGTACCCTATACCTTGTATGCAACGTCTTCGTCAGAAATGACGGCATCATCGGAAGTCACGTTCTCAGCAAAAACATGACGTCATCACTGGAAGTGACGTCATGGCGACACCCCCTGGACCCTATAACTTGTAGGTGAAAGGGAGCACCAGGGTCCAGGTGACGCCACCATGACGTCACGATCGAGAACTAGTGAGCACAGAGACATGGGATTTCATCCCAACAGACGCCTGGACCCAAATTCGCGCTAGAGTAGTGTGGATATTATCCCCATCCCCAAATGTGCCGTCGTCCGTCTTCGAGGCCATGTTCGAAGTCTCAATAAATAGATTCTAGCTTACATTATTTTATTTTGCAAATAACTCATAGGGTTATTGCTGCAAATCAGAAGTTAAGGTTATGTAGCAAAACCGCTTCAGACGTATAGTTTTTGTGATACGGAAACGGAAACAATTCTTCACTTGTTCTCGCTTTGTGGATGTGCCCATAAAGTATGGCACGAAGTTCAAGATTGGCATCTTCATTTTATCCAGCCAATTTTTACGTTCCCACTTCGAGCCGAAGTGGGAACGTAGAAATTGACTGGATAAAATAAAGATGAAGATTGGACGCACGACCTCAATATAATCTGGCCACTGCATTGTCGGGTCAGCAGGACGGTGTCCTGCTGAAACAGCTGATATTACCAGAAAGAAAAATATACATAACTGTAGATATACTGGGTACTTGACAATATACATACAAAATTTGAGGCCTTGAGATCCAGTCATCGAGAAGTCGTGCAAATTATTTCTTTCGCACGACCTCATTCAATCACTTTGCTGAGGCATAATAATTCCCCAGCCACCAGTCAGATTTTCAGACAGGATTCACGTACGAGCAGCACTCAGTAGTGACATCATATATAGTAAAAGCTAGGTTTGTGGAAAGTTCAGATTACTTTTCAATTCTGCATTATACCTCCGTTCACCTTCAGATTATTTCCGATGTTTATATGGGGCGAGCAAGTGCTCACGTGTAAAACTGAACGAGTTATTACCTTAATATCGAAAGGGGCAGGTATACCGGAGTTCCCATTGAACGCCGTCTTTGTCCATTGTGCAAATCTGATACGGAGGATGAATTCCACTTTTTGATTAAATGCCCTGGTTATAGCATATCTAGATGTCTATTATTTACAAATATATCACAGACATGTGCCAACTTTATCAGTATGCCAGATAGGGCAAAATTTGTATGGCTTCTCTCTGCCGAGGACATGGTGGTCATCTCTCTGGTAGTTAACTTTATTCATCGCAACTTAATTAAGGGAAAGTACTTGATGAACAATGTATCTTATTGAATCCAGTGAACATGTTGAGATTTATTCTGTTTTGTTTTCTCCTGTACACATTAACCCATCAACGGGTCAAAAAGTACAATTAAAGGCTCTATTCTATTCTATTCTATTCAAACGACGCGGTAAATGTCGACTTCCTCGGTTGGGGCAGGGACATAAGTGGATTGAGCCTGTGAAAGGGACCATGCGCTGCGGGAAGGTTGGACCTAATTTCGTATTATGTTTCAGCAAGACCTGCCTGTAGGTGGCGTAACTCTGATTCCAATCTTCCATCCCAATCTCCGAACAGGATTGTCTCTATTAATTATGCTCGATTGGAAACCGTAGGACCGTAGCTTTGTATGGAAATTGCTTCCATCCGGTCATGGGAATTCTGTCTTCGCACACGATAACATCAAACCGCTTCATCGGTTCATCCGAAATTCGGCATATGCGTTCCTTGCGACAAGACGTCGATTGGTATTGCGTTTCAGCAAGATCTTTCTTTAGGTTGGGCCACTAGGGTTCATTCCGTCCTTCCGTATTAGAACTAAAATAGTGTTTTGAGCTATTTTTATCTGCTGTGTGCGGGGCAGTAGTAGTATAACAGCAACTTCACCCCCTAAAGGGGGTGGTAACTCTGTTTTAACAATTTCTGGTTATCTCCCCTGATTCGTACCGGAAGTGACCGTTGACCCCTGCGCATGCGCACAACATCGGATACAAATGGTGCGCAGTGGTCAAAGGTCACTTCCGGTACGAGTCAGGGGAGATAACCAGGAATTGTTCAAACAGTGTTACCTCCCTCTTTTGGGGGTAAAGTTGCTGTTTATAGTATTCAAATTGACGTCACTATGACGTCACATCCGGTCACGTGACATCCGGGAGGTCAAGGGGTATCAATTTGCTCTCAAAGTTCAAGGGATGTGAATTTGCTCTCAAAGGTGAAATGGACGTTTTGGGGTCGAAACGGACCCCGAGTGGACGTACTTGGCTGTGGGAGGTGTCATGGTGAAGCTCTAGTGGAGGAACGACCGACTGGACTAATGTGTCATCCGTTTTCAACATTCTGCGCATGGGCAGACAGGGAATGGTGGGAAAATGGGCACTGGAAGAGACACTTTGGGGTCGAGGTGGACCCCTAGTGATCCGATTGGGCCGTATGAGGTATCAGTTTGGAGCATTCGTGGGGAAGCGTTCAACTGGATGGGTTGTTGGTGGAACGTCATTCTGCGCATGCGCAGTAGAAAAGGAGTATTGGAATGGACGTTTTGGGATCGCAACAGACCAATAGTGGTCCAATTGGGCCATATGAGGTGTCATCGTGAAGGTCTCGTGGGGAACCATCCGACTGGACTAGTGTCAACCTCCCCACAGCGCATGCTCCATTTCGCAGGCTCCATTACCATCCCTGCCACCAATAGCGGAAGTTGACCTTTACTACGTTCCTATGACGTATAGGGGAAACCAACCAACGCACGGTTCAGTTTGAATCCGGCCGAACAACTCCTTTAGTGTTGCACATGAGCGAACTACTTCTCATATGCTCTGTCCAGATAAACAGGGAAAATTATCTCCAGATAATTCGTTTTAACGCTAGGTCAACAGAAGTATTATGCAGACTTGAAAAGTAATCGAAATGTTCGGTAAACATCTATTTTACTATATATGATGTCACTTCCGGCGATGTGCGCGAAGGCCCCGAATCCGGTCCAAAATCTGACTGGTGGCTGGGGTGTTATTAGACCCCCAGCGAGGTGGTTGGACTAGTGTGTCGTCCGGTTTCAACACTCTACGCATGTGCAGTCTGGTCGTAATAGAAAAAGGACAGTTTCGGAGGTGTGCTGGTCCGAATTGTTATGTCACTCGCTGACATTGTATGATTGTAATCAGTCTTTGGTATCCAAGAGTTTTTTCCCCTTAACGTTTTGGAGGGAAATTCGTATATTGTACCGTTTGTGGCGCGTAGATTGGTGAAATGTTCAAAGCGAAGTACTGATTTGTGAACGCTAACATTTTCGTGCGATTTAAGAGGACCCAAAGTGGTTAGTACATTTTATGTTATACTTTACTTGGTTAAAATGTTCAGTAACATAGTTATCATAATAATGTACTCATAATATTGATTTAAGGCCAGCTAATCTGATGGTTTTTGGACTTGGTAATTTGACCTAGTTACAGACTGAAATGTTGTTCGATGAACTGTTCCACGTGTTACTATTGCTTATCAAACTTGAGATTGTATATCTTACAGAGTTTCATTATTTTAACTGTATCTTTATTTTCATGTTACAGTTTTACGGAGCTAAACGAAGTAAACAAGGCTTCTGTATCAAAAACCTGCTGGGTCGAACTTATTTATTCCGTCGATTTGCGATCACGGTAGAACGCTTGCAAAGCTACCGTTACACGAATGGGCCGTGTAAGTTGGACTGCGCTCGTGGGGGCCACCCAGACTGGCTACCTGATAGAGTTACCTGTGTGTGCGTGTGAGTGAGTGAGTGAGTGAGCGAGGCGTGCCCAACTGACGTCACATCCGGTCACGTGACATCCGGGAGTTCAAGGGGTATCAATTTGCTCTCAAAGGTCAAGGGGTATCAATTTGCTGTCAAAGGTCAAGGGGTACCAATTTGCTCTCAAATGTCAAGGCGTGTCAATTTGCTCTCGAAGGTAAAGGGGCATCAATTTGCTCAAGAGGTATCAATTCGCTCTGGGTGTATGTGTGAATTTAGGATTTGGTTTGAATATATAAAAAGCGGAACACGGACTTTACACCTAAACCATGGGGAATCATTCAGGGAAATGGGTATGGTGGCATCTGCAGGGTTGCATGTAAAATTAGGATTTGTTCCGAAAATATAAAAAGTTGAACACGGACTTTACACCTAAACCATGGAGAATCATGGATGTTTTGAGGTCCACTTGGTACGAATGGGGGAAAAAACTCCACCTAGGGCCAGGAGGATTCCCCTTCTCTTGCTGTATGGCCATATCTCCTCCAGTACATCATACCCACGCTGGGGGAGCCGCGTTGGGTATGTTTACAATTCTCGTAGGCTATTGACCAATCAGAAGACCTCGTTTGAGAAAGTTCAACCTTCGGCCGTGTAAGACTTTAGGATACGCTTGCTTTTATGGACAGTAACACCCCCCAACGCATAGCTTAACGCTTCAACGCCCTGGGGAATTAGCTCAGAAGCTCTGATTTTCAAGGAATTGTTACTAATTCATCGAAATTCAGTGACGCCCGTCAACACCCGTCTCAACGCCTTAACGCCCTATCTGAACACCCTAACCCCCTAGAATAACGCCGTGACGCCATAATGTAGACAGGTGCGAGAACAACAAAAACAACAACAACAAGGATGAGATCAATCATTTATTATCTCCTCCAGTACATCATACCCACGCTGGGGGAGCCGCCTTGGGTATGTTTACAATTCAAGTAGGCTCTTGTCCAATCAGAAGCCCCCATTTGGGGCTGCATCTGTCATATTCGTTCTTGCCCGCTAGATGTATTCTCGGCTGCTCTTATCCAATCAGAAACCCCCATTTCAGAAAGTTCAATGTTCGGTCATGTTCGTCCTGATTCGTACGTTCTAATCCGCGTCAAGCAGGTCAGGATATTGTTCAGACAGCATGTCCTTAAACAGTTGTTTGCGCATTCTGACCGCATTTTTCAGGGGGTAGCCCCATATCCTCTTCCAAGTGACGCTTGGTCTTCATGATGGATCTGTGCGTGGGGGCGTCTTTCATTTCAAGCGGTAGCAGGGTATACTGTTCATAGATCGCCATGGTTGTTTTCCTGATTATGGGACGCATTTGGATGTACGCCTGTTGTGAGTTACCTTGTCCGGCGTCCTCGATCTCTGCAGCGTGAGTATTAATAGCTGCTGTCACAATACGATCCCAAAAGGTAGATCCTTCCTCACTTCCCTGCGATGTAGGCTGACTGAGATCAAGCTCTCCGTATCAGTAGATAGACTCTCAGCAGTCTCTGTTTCGGTATCATTATCTGCCTCCTCAGTGGATTCCTCGGAGTCTTCAATCCCATGTATATTCTCCTGGTGTCGAATCATATCGTAATGTCTGCTGAACGTGCGTTCGCACTTAAAGCATGTATAGCCTATGTTGACGGGTGAACGTCGAGTGTGCCGGTTTTGGGAATACGCTTGCTTTTATAGACTGTAACGCCCGCCAACGCCTTAACGCCCATCTGAACGCCTTAACATCCTTTCTCAAAGCCTTAACGCCTTTTAATGATGAGTTCAAACAAATGCTTCTTTTGAGCCATTGCTGTGGCATACGCCGCTTTCCAGTTCATACTCGAGGTTTTCAACATCGACGCTGTTCTTTCGATTTCCATATGGACCGGGTCCTTGTCCAACAATTTCATATGGGTCACGAGGTTGGCATACCGCTGACGTAAAGCCCGTCGTAGTCTGGGTGCCAATGTGTTATGGGCTAAAATTGCGGCTTCCTCTTTGGAATACCCTCTGTGGTGAAACTTGTTTTCTGTGGGCCCCCAACGTCTCGCCCATCTCGGCGTTCATACTTTCTTTGAACAAATGCTTCCGTAGCCTCGAGCTCACGTTGTGCTCATTCCCTTTTATGGGTTTGGGTTGGTCCTTCATGGGTGGGTGATATTCCGGGACTGATGGTATGAAGGGGACCCGCTGCATGGGAGCAGGTTGTTGCTGCTAGACGGGTACTGCCAGGTGTGGACTCGGTGGATGGTGTAGGGGTATATGACGTTGTGGTAACCCCTCGCCGGGTAACAGGTGGATCGTCAACCGGCGATCTTCGGGAGTATGAGCTTTTAAATCTACGAACAGGTAGCCGCACGGACGACTTGTCGCCCTTGAAACGCCTGCATGACATGGTCGATGTTCTGAGGATAAATTCGACTACTAAACACACGGATTTGTGCTCTGTCAATGGGATTGTCAGTTCCACCCACGAACCCATCTCGTTGAACGCTTCCCTACGAATGCTTCAAACTGATACCTCATACGGCACAATCGGACCACTTGGGGTCCACCTAGACCCCGAAACGTCCTTCCAGTGCCCATTTTCCCACCATTCCCTGTCTGCGCATGCGCAGAATGTTGAAAACGGACGACACCTTAGTCAAGTCGGTCGCTCCTCTACGAGGGCTTCACGATGACACCTCCCACAGCCCAGTACGTCCAATAGGCGTCGGTTTCGACCCCAAAACGTCCATTCCAACACTTTGAATGGCACTTTTGAGAGCAAATTGATACCCCTTGACATTTGAGAACAAATTGATACTCCTTGACCTTTGAGGGCAAATCGATACCCCTTGACCTTTGAGAGAAAATTGATACCCCTTGACCTTTGAGAGCAAATTGATACCCTTGACCTTTGAGAGCAAATTGATACCCCTAGAACTTTGAGAGCGAATTGATACCCACTGAACTTTGAGAGCAAATTGATGCCCATTGACCTTTGAGAGCAAATTGATACCTCTTGACTTTTGAGAGCAAACCCATACCCTTTCACTTTTGGGAGCAAATTGATACCTCTTGACCTTTGAGAGCAAATTGATACCCCTTGACCTTTGAGAGCAAATTGACACCCCTTGACCTCCCGGATCTCACGTGACCGGATGTGGCGTCATAGTGACGTCAATTTGAATACTACAAACAGCAACTTGACCCCTAAAAGGGGAGGTAACTCTGAACAATTCCCGGTTATTTCCCCTGATTCGTCCCGGAAGTGACCTTTGACCCCTACGCACCATTTGTATCCGGTATTGTACGCATGCGCAGGGGTTAAAGGTCACTTCCGGGACGAATCAAGGGACATAACCAGGAAGTTTTCAAACAGAGTTACCTCCCCCTTTGGGGGGGGTAAAGTTGCTGTTATACCAAACTGCTGTGAGATCAAACTTGTTCGATGTTAAAAACATGTTTTGCCCTGAAGCAGGATTTTGTCGTCTGTGTGCGGTGAGTAGTAGGTAGCGAGCATATCCACGTCTGTTTTCCAGGGAGGTAACTCTTGGTTCCCCTTTTTCCGCCAGGGGGCGCCACCAGTCCCGTATGACTGAACATGATAGGACATGTACTGAAGTGTGACGTCATGTATGATGTCACTTCCGGTCTGCGTGAATCGGGCGTGTGTAGTCCTTCGCAGTGATGCGGTCTGGTGGTGATGTGGTCGCGGGAAAAAGCTTCCGCGGAGAAAAAGTAGTCCCCAGACTTCAAATACGCTGCATGGTCCGATTGGTTCGAGTGAGGTATCAAAGTGAAGCATTCGTGAAGGGGCATCCAGTCATGGGTGGGTGCATGTAAAATTAGGATTTTTTCCCGAAACTATAAAAAGCGGAACACGGACTTTACCCCTAAAATAGGGAAAACACCTATCAACCCTAGCCAAAAGGGCTAATATCGGTCCCCGGGCTTATTGGGACCTGCCTATCAAGTCAATGGGGTGGGTGCATGTAAAATTAGGATTTTTTCCCGAAAATATAAAAAGCGGAATACGGACTTTACCAATAAAATAGGGGAAAACCCCTATCAACCCTAGCCAAAAGGGCTAATATCGGCCCCCGGGCTTACTGGGACCTGCCTATCAAGTCAATGGTGTGGGTGCATGTAAAATTAGGATTTTCCCCTGAAACTATAAAAAGCGGAACACGGACTTTACCCTACAATAGGGGTCTGTATTATACAATATAAGGGAAAATGCCTGTATGGGGTATGGGGATGGTCAATTTTTTTCGTGGGTTTTACTATGGCTTGTGGGATCGAGTTTTTCTCGTCTCGCCAAGAAAATGACAATGGGAAGGGTCCCGGAGCGAATCGGTGAAATTTTTGGGGAAAGTCACCGAGGTCTGTATATAGGCCCATAGGCTGGCCATGGGGGATATAGGTCCAACCTGGGAAATTCACACACGTTCATTGTGATATGGGTTGCTTGTATTTGTTTTTCACGTCTCGTCATTTAGAACACGATGGGAAGGGTCCCGGAGCGAAACGGTGAAATTTTTGGAAAAAGTCACCGAGGCCTGGGTAGGCCCATAGGTCTATACTGCATGGCTATGGGTGTATAGGTCCATACGGGGTGGACGTTTTGGGATCTAGGTGGGCCACTAATGGCCCGATGGGGTCGAGTGAGGTATCAATGTGAAGCCTATGTGAGGGGGCAACCGATGGGATGGATGTGGGGTAGGAATATCGTCATTCTGCGCATGCGCAATAGACAAAGTGTATGGACATAGACGTTTTGGGATCTAGGGGAGCCACTGGTGGGCCGATTGGATCGAGTGAAGCCTATGTGAGGGGGCATCTGATGGGATGAGTGCGGGGTTGAAATATCGTCACTCTGCGCATGTGCAGTGGACAAAGGGTATGGAAATAGACGTTTTGGGGTCTAGGTGGGCCACTAGTGGGCCGATGGGATCGAGTGAGGTATCCATGTGAAGCCTATGTGAGGGGGTTAGACTAGGGTGTCGTTTCCATTCTGCTGCGCAGGTCATGTGGGTTGTGACGTCACTTCCGGGTTTCACCTCCAAACCCAGAAGAGTCCAATGTTCTCTTAGACGTCCGGATGGTACTCATATGAACAGTCACAATCAAAGCGTGACTGAGGTACATCATTTTTAGATGACGACTCTATAACGAATATTATGGATTAAGAATACTGATCAGCGATACGGATTTGATATTTTGGAACATCATGATGTCTTGCCGGCATCATTGAAAATTGTTGACCGCTTCTCTTGCAGGAAACAAGCCTATGTTTATGTATACTTTTGTCTTTTTGAATTTGGTGCTAATACTGTTATATGGAAATGGAATAGGTCTTTGGATTATGGACGCGGATATTCTCTAATGGACGACGGCTGGATTATGAATGACGGACTAGACGCTTGTAATTTTTCCCGGCCCGGCCCGGCCCGCCCCGGCCGCAGCGCGCGCGCGCGGGGGTGATCTGATGCCGCAGCGCGCGCGGGTTATCCGGAAGTGCGTGCGTGAATCTGCAGCGCGCGCGCGCATGAAGACCCCCATACATACCCCAATGCAGGCGCAGACGTGATGTGCCCGGATGATAGACACGGACGTCGCCGAGAAAAACACATACAACACGTCACATACAGTCGCCCCCCTCAAGACCCTCATATATACCCGAAAAGATACGGACGTTACCGAGAAGACACGGACGTTACCGAAAAGACACGGACTTTACCGAAAAGACACGGACTTTACCGAAAAGACACGGACGTACCCGAAAAGACACGAAGGTGAACGACATTGTGGAAAAACCCCACATACAGGTTAGTACATGTATTCCTATGATGTTCACAGGTTACGCCCATTCACGAAGGGCCGTCACAGGGCGTAGTAGAAAAAAACACATTTCTAACCTTATTGACCTTATGGCGCAAGCGAGTATAACAAGTGCCCATGACTCACACGGTGTATAAAACCCTACCCAACAGGTACACTATAAAGCCACCTCTTTAACCGTTCGCTTTTCATTCCCCACCATGGCAGCGAGCGGAACAGAGCTTGCGTTATTCCAACTGACGTCCGACGTCTACCTCATCGTCAATGACGATCACCTGGAGCTGGTCCAAGACGCACCGCAGAAGGTGAAGATTTTGTTATCGCTATCAGGTTGGACTCTATTGACACGATTGTTACAGGGAAAAGACCCCGAAAGGGATTTCATGCACGTGGAAGTCGGCGTGCACATACGCACTGCTGGAGAGGATTCCCTTTTTCCCCGGTTGGAACAGAGTGGAGGTACCTATATCACACTCTGTCCACCCTTATGGATGGCCCTGGAAGATGTACTCCCCGAGGTGGATGACTTACTACACCACGAGGTGAAAGAAGGAACTGTGGCTACCCGGAGGCTTACACCTGGCTGCACCTTATTGTTGTACCCCAAACGAGTGGACCTCATCGATAGCGGACTTAGGTGTTGGTGTACGCCTGAACCCAAAGCGCACGTCTCTTTGTCACCGGAAGGATGGACTACCTTGAAACGGGTGTTGTTGGGTGACCTGCACGGTGATAGCATTCACCTATGTGACGACGTCTACATTTTCTGCGGTCCCTTTTTCGCTCGACTCCTCTGTCTGAACGACGGTGGTTTTACCCTGGACCCCGATCTATGGACGGTTTTGGAACAAGTAGTCCCCATTGTCGATAAGGTACTATCTCTATAGGAGCCACATAACCAATCAGAATAGTACGTATCACGGACTACACCCGTAGAGCTACATCTAGGCGCGCATGTGTGACATGGTCTATAAAATACGTCCCTCTGGATCCCACACCTTCATTTCTACGGTTGCAGAGCCATGACGGAGATCCAGCCCTATGCGACTCGCATTTTACAGCATGCCACCGTGGTTAATTCACTCACGGGTTACCGAGCAGTGGTACGGTCCATGTTTGCAGATGGCGACGACAACGAGGGGCGACGCCAGATCCTGAACGAGTTCACAGAAGCGGTCCTCGACAGAGTGCACTCGATGGAGAGGTGGACCATCACTCACCACTACTGGACTATGACAGCCATCCTTGATGCTCGGGCTATGGACCACGAGCGCTCACGCCGGAACCAGCGACGGCTGGTTGGCCTCACAATAGTCTGTGCCCTATTGACCCTGGCGATGTGGCATTGACAGTGGGACCTCACCATAAATACGAGGGTCAGACAGAGTGTGTGTCATTCACCGTTCGTCATTGGATCAAGCATGTCACCAGTCCTACGAGCCATCCTTTCCCTTACACCCCGGGTGGGGTTACACGTCTATGAAGATAAAGTCACCCTCGTGGAAGACCGTGGAGATGTTTGCTGGTCGCGCGCTGAGACCGTATCGAATACGGTTACGCTACACCGTGACGGCTGGACCAAATTTAAACGGGTGTTGAGCGGCGAGCTCGACGGACACCTCATCCACATAGACAATGCCATCTACGTACACCGTGGACCCTTCTTCCCACGCCTGGGCCGCTACCAAGACCCTACGCGAGGCTTTACCCTAGACCCCGATCTGTGGACAGACTTCGAGAAAGTGGTGCCTATCGTGGACCAGCTGTTTACACCGGACGAGCGGTCATCAGACGAGTTGGAGTGGGCTCGTGCCCTGAGAGAAGCAGCGGCAGAACCCAATGAACAAATGTCTAGCCATGAACCAGACGACGATGCCATTGATTACCCGGCTACACTCAGTCAGCCCAGTGACATGACCACCCAATCCTTTGATCTCACGGGGTTCTCCCTATAAATACGAGAGACAGTCAAATCTGGTACCATTCACGTACTGACCATGACGGAGCATATAATACTGGCTTATCTCAGCTTGACCCCGAGGTTTTCCTGCACGTTTATGCGGATAAGGTCGATATCATGGAGGAGGTGGGAGACATCTGTGATGCGGACCCTACACAACCGTGCCCGGCCCACATCCGTCTGTTCCGGGAGGGCTGGACCAAATTCAAACGGGTGTTGTCTGGTGAACTGGACGGCGACCTCATCCACTTGTGTCAGGATGTGTACATCCGACGCGGCCCTTTCTTTGCTCAATTGGCTCGGCTAGATGGGGGTACAGTGCATTTTACCCTTCACCCTGATCTATGGTCTGCATTGGAAGATGCCGTGGTAGATGTGGATCAAGTACTTATCAAGCGGTCATCAGACGAGTTGGACTGGTCATTTACCATGGACACTGTGGAAGCCAACGAAGAAAATCAGAAACTCCGGCCCAAGATATACCCGTTATTAATAAACGATAGAGCCAGGGTCCATCATCATTTGTCACCATGAAGCGCTGGGAGAAGGTGTTGGATAACTTATACTACAGTCCCGACAGTCCGGCGGCCTATAGTGCATTGTCGGCTCTCTATCGAGCGGCCAAACCCCAGGGGATACTACGTGCCCAAGTCCGAGATTGGTTAAGAAAACAAGACACCTATACCTTACATCGATCTGTCCGTCGCCATTTTCTACGGAACCGGGTCATCGTGGGAAGAATAGATGCCCAGTGGCAAGCGGATTTGGTCGATATGAGCGCCTTTGCCAAACACAATGATGGGAATCGGTATATCTTGACGTGCATCGATATCCTATCGAAGTATGCGTGGGTGGTACCCATCCGGACGAAAACGGGGGCGAATCTCATAGCGGCGTTCAAAGACATCTTCAAGACCGGGCGCAAACCTTTGCATTTGCAAACCGACGAAGGCACGGAATTCCTCAACAGACCGTTCCAACAGTTTCTGAAAGCCCAGAAGGTGTTTTTCTTCCATACGTACAACGAGACCAAGGCTTCCGTGGTGGAAAGGTTCAACAGGACATTCAAAGGCCGCATGTATAAATATTTCACCTATAAGAATACAAGGCGGTACATCGATGTTCTCCCGAAACTTGTGAGTGGTTACAATCGAGCCTATCATCGGAGTATAGAGAGAGCCCCCATTACCGTGACCCAACGCAATGAAGCCCAAGTCCGGCGTGTCTTGTACCCCAGGCAATCGCAGCGAACGCCGAAGGCGGTGTACAAGGTCGGGGACCCTGTACGGATCAGTAAAGTCAAAGGTCAATTTGAGAAAAGTTACTTGCCCAACTGGAGCGATGAGCACTTCCTGATTAAACGGCGCCTACCCCAACAGCAGCGAGTCTATGAACTGGAAGATCTTCAAGGGGAACCGTTGCTAGGGACGTTTTACGAGATGGAATTACAGCCTGTCGTAAAAACAAAGCAAGACTACTACACGGTGGAGCAGATTTTGAAAACGGAACGTCGACGTGGCAAACTGTTTCATTTCGTCAAATGGCAAGGCTGGCCCAGTTCCTTCAATTCTTGGGTCGCTGCCAACCAGGTGAAACAACTATAAAGCCAGACACCACTACCGTCATCCTTCATTCCACGTTCGACCACGGTGCTATGGACAAACAGCAGCTGCCTCTGAACACAGCGTCTCCGAAAACGCGCAAAGCGCAAGTGGGCTTTGTGGTGATAGTGCTAACCCTGCTGAGTGTGTTGTACTGAGGTGTGTTTTACGACGTAGCCTATGTCAGCACGCTACTTAACCAACTGAGAACACCAGCCATCAGTGAAACCAGTCTACAGATAGCACCAGTCAACCCCGTATCGAGCCCAGTCACCACCACACCCCGTGTACAAGCCACGTCGAGCTCCACACCAAGTATACAGTCAACATCTACACCAAGTACACCAAGTACGTCTGAAGACCCACCGGATTTCATCCCTCACAGTGAACAGACAACGACGACCGACGTTGTACCCACCACCATCATCACTCGCAGTGAACAGACAACGACGACCGACGTTGTACCCACCACCACCACTCCAGTTCACTCGTACGAAATTTACAAGAGCGGGTTACCACGACAGCGGATACACCTCGAACCATGGACCCTCGGTGGCAGCATCCCTTCACTTGCGTCATCGCAGGACCGACGGGCTCCGGCAAAACGCACTTCGTCCGGAAGCTCCTTCAACACGCCGACAGCATGATCACCCCATCCATTGCCCGAGTCGTGTGGTGTTTCGGAGAATGGCAGGAAGCGTATGCAGCAATGCCCCACATCACGTTCGTGGAAGGCCTACCCAACCTGGCCGATTTGGAACCCGACACCTTGGTGGTTCTGGATGATCTCATGGCGGAGACGGATGCGCGGGTCACCCAACTCTTTACCAAAGGCAGCCACCATCGACGGCTCAGCATCATCTACATTGTGCAGAATCTGTTCAGTAAAAACAAAGAACATCGGAACATCAGCTTAAATGCCCACTACCTGGTGGTCTTCAAAAACCCGAGAGATACCACTCAACTGCTGCACCTGGCGAGACAGATGTATCCCGGCCGCACACCGTTTGCGTTGGAAGCCTTCAAAGATGCGACAACCCCTCAGCACGGGTATATGCTCTTCGACCTCAAGCAAGCCACCCCCGACCACCTTCGACTACGGACCGGCATCTTTCCCGGAGAGGCCCACCACGTGTACATGCAAAAATAATGTACACACACCCACAGTGGCTCCCCCAGCTGGAGTGTGTGTTTGATGATGGGGATAATAAAAGGAATGAATACCACAGCATGGTTGGCTTTGTCTCTGTTCTCTGAGGTGGATAAAAAGGACAGAGTTGTGAGTTCTGGCATTAGTTCTACATGATGTCTGCGCGAGTACGGAAGCACGCCCCGACGCTCCGTGTATTGAAGACGGCCCCACCCGAGTTGGTCCGAACCATTGTACGCGGTGCGGACCCTGACCTTGTACGCTGTCTGTGCGAGATCGGGTACAACCTGTTAAAAGGCAACGTACCACTGACTCCGGCTCATAAGACCAAGTTGGCCAAGCATAAGACAGGTCTCCGAACCCTAGTCCAGAAGAGGGTCCCTCAAACACAAAAGAAAAAGGTGTTACAGAAAGGCGGCTTTCTCGGGGCCATCTTAGCACCGTTGGGCGCTTCCGTGTTGGGTCCAGTATTGGGTGGACTCTTCGGCCGACAATGAACCACACGAAAAAAATGGTCCTCGTCGAACCACGATTCCTTCAAAACCTCCAATCGCCCTACCCTGTCCCACCTACGGTGAAGACCATAAACACCCTCGATGGAGAGATGCAACACATCTTACAGAGACCGGGGTTAAGCGACAGTGAGAAAGCACAACGGTACAATGAGACGCTTCAACGGTACATGACGTTCATGGACCAATACAAAACCCTCTCTACCCCACCCACCACCACCACCACCACGTGACACACCGCCTACATCAGCACCGCTCCAACAGCCGCCATTACCAGGGGTACCACCCACAGCCCCACAGTGGGTGGAAGACGAAGTCCTGAAGAGTGTACCTGCATCGTTCAAGAAACAAGCTGGCCTGGTATTACAACGGATGAAACAGAATCCTAACATGACTTGGAATGATAAAGGCGAACTACTGGTACAGAATCAGGTGGTCCCCGGGACCCACATGACGGATTTAGTCAATGACCTGATGCGTAAACGCAGGTCGCACACCGATCCTCGAGGATGGGATGTCTTCGCTCAAGGCTTGAAAGACATGCCTGTACCACAGGAATTGGTGGGGAACCCCCACCGCTAGGCCTTTATGCAGCGAACCCAGCAATCGCCCAGTGACCCACTACCTTCTTGGGAATCCGAATGGGAACCGGAGTCACCCCCCAAAACTCCACTACCACAACGGGCACCTTCTTTTCAGACCTTTAAAAAACCATCCTTGATCAAGACACCCCACATCTCCAGAGCCGTGACACGTAGCAAGTCAACGCGACGAACATGACGCGGGACACAACCGCCCAAGGCCTGGAACACCTATTAAAACCAAGAGCAGCAGCAGGACAGCTCAGTCGCCATGTTTTACCTCACCCTACCCAGTAACAGTTCGCTGGATGTGTTTCCTGACAACACCTTGGCCAAGTACGTGACCCAGTTACCGCAACCGTTGCATTTACCTGGGCGGTGGGAATGTGACCTCGTGGATATCCAATACCCTTACTCGTGGTACAATGTGCGAGCCAATGAAGTCTGGTACGAGGTGACCTACGAAGGAAAAGACACCCGACTCACCCTCCCCGAAGGCCAATACGATACTCCCAAGGAGTTCATGGGTGGGCTGTCAAGACTGTTGCATTATAAGGCTCTACGGGAGGTCACGAATACTTCGAAACCCATCAAAACCTATCCCTTCAAGAATCACGTGGACTTCGATTACAACGCACACAACGACAAGGCACAGCTTATCGTCTCCGCCAATGCGAGTGTCGTACTGAGTCCTATCCTACAGCAAATGCTGGGTTTCGATCTACAGACGTTCGCTGGTCCCACCGCCCACCAAGGCGAGATCCCGATGGATATGAAGTCGGGTATGTACGGACTCTACGTCTACTCGGACGTGGTGGACAACCACATCGTGGGCGATATCAACACACCTCTGTTACGGGTGGCCCCCATTAAAAAGACGTATGGAGATTAAGTCACCCACAGTTTCATCCACATGCTCTACCTACCCGTACGACAAACCGACATCAACACGATCACGGTGGATATAAGAGATGACGCGGGACGACCGGTGGCATTCGAACGCGGGAAAGTGGTGCCGACACTTCATTTTCGACAAGCACGTGCTCCCCACTTTGTATTATGAAGGTGCCTTACGAGTGCGACGCACGCAGCTATATGGACTATTATGCCCAACAGTCCGGCGGTGGCCTTCCGGTATTTAGTGGTGCAAGCATGCAACGAGGAAATGGACTGGGGAACATACTCGGGAGCATCGTCAAAACGTTCCTGCCGTTGGTGACGCGTGGGGTGAAAGCAATCGGCAAACAAGCGGTACGCAGTGGACTGGAAGTCGCCGGTGATGTCTTGGGGGGTACGGCACCCAAAGAAGCCTTGAAACGGTGGGCCAAAGAAGCAGGAGGCGTCTTAGTGGCCAAAGCACAACGCACCGCAGGGAATAAAAGACCTGCACCACCGAGACCACGCACCAGTCGACGACCGACCCAGCGACGACGCACATCGAAGACCCAGGATATCTTTTCTTAAAACATGTCCTTGATCCACGCAGAGTCCTGTCCCTCCACCATCTCCCGCTCTCCAGCATCAACGAAACAGGGCCCATCGAGTTCACCATCAGTAATGCGGATACGGCCTATGTGGATTTAGCCCATACATACTTGTATGTGAAAGCCAAGATCGTCAATGGAGATGGCTCCAGAATCGTGGACCAAGCAACGGTGGGCCCGACGAATCTCTGGCTGCACTCGATGTTTCAACAGGTGGATATATTTCTCAGCGACAAACTCATCAGTGACTCGACCAACACGTACCCCTATCGAGCCTACATCGAGACGCTGTTGTCGCATGGGCGAGAGGCTAAAAAATCTCAACTGACATCCGCTTTATTCTACCAGGACACAGCCCAGCACATGGGCGTAGAGAACGACAATGTGGGATATAACAAACGGAAGGCTTTGACCGTGAACGGCGTCTCGGTGGATCTCATGGGTCGACTGCACGCAGACATCTTCATGCAAGACCGGTACCTCTCGAACAAGATCCCCATCAAAATCCGACTGATACGGGCGCCTCCGACCTTCGCCTTGATGGCCACTAACGTAGACGGGCATGCAGCTGACTATAAGATTGTCATCCAAGACGCAGTCCTGTATGTCCGAAAAGTGAAACCGAATCCAGCCGTTCAATTGGGACACATGAAAGCCTTGGAAACAAAACCAGCCCAGTACCCTATCCGACGTGTACAAACCAAAGTGTTCTCTGTGCCTGCTGGAAATATGGGCGCCAACAAAGAAACCTGTTCCTGGGGGAACTACCCAAGCGATTGATCCTGGCCTGTGTGGAAAATACCAGTTTCAGTGGAGCCTACCCAGAGAATCCGTTTGACTTTAAACATTTCAGCATCAATTTTGTGGCCCTGCATGTGGATGGACAACAGGTGCCAGCCACGGCCTTAACACCGAACTTTGGGCGCGCGAATTTCATTCGAGCCTATCAGAGCCTGCTTACAGCCACCGGTCAAATCAACCAGGACGAAGGGAATTTCATCAGTCGGGAGGACTACGGGAACGGATACACGTTGTTCTGTTTCGATTTGACCCCCACCTTAGAGAACGACCATCAGCTGGCCCTAGCCAAGCAAGGCAATTTACGGTTGGAAATCCACTTTGCACGAGCCCTCCGGAGCACCGTCAATGTGATCTGCTACGCCGAGTTTGACAACATCATTGAAGTGGACAAAGCGCGCAACGTCCTGTGTGACTTCTCCACCTAACATGGATACAGACCAGATAACCACCGTGCTGGAGAATAACCCAGGGACACGTATGGTGTTTCAAGGGGTGTTCGCCCGAGATGTGTTCCCATTAGACCGTATGTATCCTGCTGCTTACGTTCTCAACACGGACCCGATGGATCGGCCCGGTGAACATTGGGTGACCGTGTACTTGACAGAACAGCAGGGCGAATACTTTGATCCGTACGGCCTGCCACCCCTCCATCCCGATTTAACAGACTTCATGGATCAAGGCACAGAGACGTGGTGTTGGAACAGTCAAACGTTGCAAAGCCTGGCCAGTAGCGTGTGCGAACAATATTGCTTGTTTTACCTGTACCATCGATGCCGGGGAAGACCCTTATCTACCATCGTACAGATGTTTGACGAGTACCCCAAGGCCGAGGACCGCGATGTACTCGTATATGACTGGGCCGCCCATCATTTCAATGTACAAGCCCCGTTCTGGGCTTAAGTTCTTTCAATGTACACACGCCCGCTGTTCTGGGCTTAAGTTTACAAGCCCCCTGTTCTGGGCTTCAGTTCTTTCAATGTACAAGCCCCCAGTTCTGGGCTTCAGTTTTCACGTGGTTGTTCTCAAGTTGCTGTTGTTACTGAATAAAAAACAAAATGAGATCTCACCAAAAAACCCTGTCTTGTGTGTTTTCTATATGAGCATAATGCATGAAACTGGCTTTGAACACCGTATTAGCCAATCAGTGGCCTAGAATGGAGCCAAAGGTAACCCATCCATGTCCAGAAAACATTACCCGGGTGTACAAGAACCCGGATGTAGGCGCGGACGTAGGCGAAAGCATCCCAGTACCCGGATGTAGGCGCAGACGTGAGCGAAATTCTAGTACCCGTCCATTGGTTCTTTTATCGATCGCTCATTGGCTCTTTTTCTCGACCGCTGATTGGTCCAAATGGAACTGCCCATCCTTCCCAGGTTAATTTACAATCCCCTTTTGGGGTTCAAGCTCTGTATATCGATGCCGCAACATTGTCTCCGAACCTTGCCGGAAGGGAGACCTTGGACCTTTTGACCTGGATGTGACCTTTGACCTTTTGACCCGACATTCATCCGCGCACTGCCGGTGATGACGCGCGCGCGCGCGTGCGGCCGGAGAACCCGCGCGCGCGCGCTGCGGCCGGGGCGGGCCGGGCCGGGAAAACCCCCGGAGGTTGAACATCCGGACGTCTAAGAGAACATTGGAACTCTTCTAGGTTTGGAGGTGAACCCCGGAAGTGACGTCACAACCCACGTGACCTGCGCAGCAGAATGGAAACGACACCCTAGTCTAGGCCCCTCACATAGGCTTCACATGGATACCTCACTCGATCCCATCGGCCCACTAGTGGCCCACCTAGACCCCAAAACGTCTATTTCCATACCCTTTGTCCACTGCGCATGCGCAGAGTGACGATATTTCAACCCCGCACTCACCCCATCAGATGCCCCCTCACATAGGCTTCACATTGATACCTCACTCGATCCAATCGGCCCACTAGTGGCTCCCCTAGATCCCAAAACGTCTATTTCCATACACTTTGTCTATTGCGCATGCGCAGAATGACGATATTCCTACCCCACATCCATCCCATCGGTTGCCCCCTCACATAGGCTTCACATTGATACCTCACTCGATCCCATCGGGCCATTAGTGGCCCACCTAGATCCCAAAACGTCCACCCCGTATGGACCTATACACCCATAGCCATGCAGTATAGGCCTATGGGCCTACCCAAAAAATGTACCGTTTCGCTCCGGGACCCTTCCCATCGTGTCCTAAATGACGAGACGTGAAAAACAAATCCAAGCAACCCATATCACAATGAACGTGTGTGAATTTCCCAGGTTGGACCTATACCCCCCATGGCCAGCCTATGGGCCTATATACAGACCTCGGTGACTTTTCCCAAAAAGTTCACCGATTCGCTCCGGGACCCTTCCCATTGTCATTTTCTTGGCGAGACGAGAAAAACGCGATCCCACAAGCCATAGTAAAGCCCACGAAAAAAATTGACCATCCCCATACCCCATACAGGCATTTTCCCTTATATTGTATAATACAGGCCCCTAAAGTCCGTGTTCCGCTTTTTATAGTTTCGGGGAAAATCCTTATTTTACATGCACCCACCCCATTGAGTTGATAGGCAGGTCCCAGTAAGCCCGGGGACCGATATTAGCCCTTTTGGCTAGGGTTGATAGGGGTTTTCCCCTATTTTATTGGTAAAGTCCGTATTCCGCTTTTTATATTTTCGGGAAAAAATCCAAATTTTACATGCACCCACCCCATTGACTTGATAGGCAAGTCCCAATAAGCCCGGGGAGCGATATTAGCCCTTTTGACTAGGGTTGATAGGTGTTTTCCCCTATTTTAGGGGTAAAGTCCGTGTTCCGCTTTTTATAGTTTCGGGAAAAAATCCTAATTTTACATGCACCCACCCATGACTGGATGCCCCTTCACGAATGCTTCACTTTGATACCTCACTCGACCCAATCGGACCATGCAGCGTATTTGAAGTCTGGGAACTACTTTTTCTCCGCGGAAGCTTTTTTCCGCGACTGCATCACCACCAGACCGCATCACCGCGAAGGAATACACACGCCCGAGTCACGCAGGCCGGAAGTGACGTCATACATGACGTCACACTTCAGTACATGTCCTATCGTGTTCAGTCATACGGGACTGGTGGCGCCCCCTGGCGGCAAAAGGGGAACCAAAGTTACCTCCCTGGAAAACAGACGTGGATATGCTCGCTACCTACTACTGCGGTGACTGCGAACATTTCTCGGAGCATTTTCCAACTATTAACCAATCAACTGACGAGCCGCGCCCATGTGACAAAGGATTGAACCTCCAGGCTGCGTCACTTGTGGTGCTGGCGGTTAGTTTCGAGATGAAATGTTCGCTCTAGTATAATAAATGTTCTTGTTCTAATATAATAAAATGTTCGCTGTGTGCGTTAGAGCCTTTTTCACACCGGACGAGGCGAGCGCCGCGGGCGAATTCGCTTGGAGAAATTTGGCGCTCCTCCTCTTTGGGTATTCACACACATGCGGGCGGCACACGTAACTGCTTTATCGCGTGGGCCAAACAAAACTGACGAGGTCGAGGAAGAACTTCTGCTTCTTCTCGTCAACAGACGAAGAAAAAGACGCTGTGATCGGTCAGTATAAAAAAATTACTGTCATTCCCAGTCTGACTCTACTCAACGACTGCTTAACTAGGACACCTCACACTAACCATTCGGACCAATATTGAGCCATCTCGACCCCAAAACGTCCATTCCAATGCCCTTTCTGTATTACTCCACGGCTGCGCATGGGCGCCATAGACTAACTTTCAGCACCCACCCATCCAGTCTTATTCTACTCTACGACAGCTTCAATGTGACATCCCACACGACTCTTTTCTCTACTACTCCAGAGTGCGCAGGCGCATATCACTCCCAGTTTGACTCAAATGGGCAAGAGAGAATAGTTTAGATGCCACATCAAATGGTGGCTTTTGATTGGACAGGAGCAGCTGTCAATGCAACTGTTAGGGAGTTAAGATAGGCGTTAAGGCGTTGCGTTGGGATGCTTCTTCTCTTGCTGCATGCCTTTCAACGAAGAAGGCATTAGAAAAATTCAACGCATACTGCTCGCAATGGCGGTTAGAGATAAATTACCAAAAAACAAAGGCCATATGATTTCCCAAGTCTGGTCGATCGCCTCATTTCCATGTACATATTGGAAATAATATTACTGAAATAGTACAACAGTACTTGTACCTTGGTACACTGTTTAGCTCCAATGGCAAATGATCCAAAGCCATGAAAAATTTGAAGGAGAGGGGCTTGAAGGCATTCTGTATAAAATGTGCCAACTTATAGGCGATGATTCGAAGCCTGGTCTAAGTACAAATATCTTTGACTCCGACCTAAAATCAATTTTGTTATATAACTCAGAAATTTCGGAGGTTGACGACGTGCCAGAATCATCTCATATTGAGAGAGTTCATGCCAAGTTTTGTAAGTTCACTCTTGGTGTCAACAGAAAGGATTGTTCCTTTGGCAGCAATGGCCAAGATTAATGTCGTCAAATACTGGTGTCGCTTAGTCAAGCTGCCTAACTCCAGGCTTGTGAAACGAGCTTATCTTCAGTCTGCGAAGACTGATTCCTTTATACTTATAACAGCAAAATGAGAAAATTATTATCTGTACATGTTTTTTACAACATGTGGTGCCAACAATCTTTCTTAGATGTGGGTAACTTCCACAGAACATTTGTTATGCGAATAGTTGATGAGTTTACACAGGAATGGCGGAGTATGATGTTCAGTCCATCTAATCATAAATTGGGCACATATGGTACACTCGAGAAGGAGTATCGTTTAGAAAAGTACCTGTCATATAATTTGCCTCAACCAGAACGTGTGTTCATTATCAATCGATATTGCGAAATCTATGTATCATAATCAAAAGGTATTCACTGAACTTCTACAATGTGACACATTTAAGATCGCCAAACTCTTCGCAAAATTGATCTCTGAGAGTTTTAACAGGAGGAGGTATTTTTTTCACTTTGTATTGGTACTATTTTCTTGTAGTACACTACACTATTGTGTGTTTGATATGGTTTCGCGGCCATAGCCAATGTGAATTGTGTTAGTGCCAATAAAGAATTGAATTGAATTGTATTCCTATGCAAATAACCTTGAAGTGCCTGGTGCATAGTCAGCACCTCCAAAAGTGCCCTTTCTCTACTACACATCAGTGCATATACACGTTTCACCTCCAGTCTGGCTCTTTCCGACATGATCTATTCATAGAACAGGGTTTTCCTAGAAAATTTACCCTGATATCTAAGGTGATGACCTACAAATCAGGGGTTTTTTTCAGCAAAACCCCCGTACAATGTCTCGGCGTAGAGGGATGACGTCATAGGGGACCACCAAGTTGTATCAACATATTTTACTCCGTGGTGTGAATGGACTGATACATACACCTTGTCGACGCGTTAGTATTATATAATAGCATGGTACAATCTCTCCCAATATGTGAAAAACTGTTATGCCAGAGCGTTAAGGCGTTAGGATAAGCGTTAATGCACCCACTCATTAGATGATCGGCCCCGAGGAGCACTTCACGTAGATACCCTCCCCGACCGCTAGTGGCCATGCACTTCGACCCCAAAACGTCCACCCAAGTGGCCTTTTCCCACAATTCCCTGTTTGCACATGCGCGCCATTGCCTACTTTCACTACACATCAGTCCAGTCGGATTCTCCCCTACGAGTGATTCAAACTGATACCTCACACGACCCATTCGGACCACGGATGGTCCACCTCGACACCAAAACGTCCACCCAATGTCCTTTTCCCACAATTCCCTGACTGCGCATGCTCGCCGTAGCCTTACTTACACGACACACCCATCCAGTCGGACTCTACTCTACGAATGCTTCAAATTGATACCTCACACGACCCAATCGGACCACGGATAGTCTACTTCGACCCCAAAACGTCCACCCCAGGCCTGCCTATGTCCTATACATGCGAGGTAAGAACTTTTCAGCGAAATTCAACCCATGACCTCGAGACCCATCCCATCGTATTCTACAGCGTACGACATAAGAAATAAGGTGCCACACCCTATACTGCAAATGTCCATGCGTGAGTTGCCCATAATTTGGGCCTTTCATTGAAGTAACTGAAGCGTACGGTGTTATTTAGGGTCAGATAACTCTTGCTGGGTCGTCACGTGACCGGAGTTGATCCGAAAGTGACCTTTAACTCGGAAGTGACCTTTGACCCGGAAGTGACGTCATCCGTGACGTCATCGCCGCGTCATGTCACGTGACGTTATCACCCGCAACAATACCAGATTTACCGGGTGCTTACTGTTTAACCCCGCACATAAGGTGATCACAAAGTCCCTTAAAATAACCACAAAGGGACAACAATGTTACTTTGTTGTTACCTTGTGGTACTTTCAGTCTGTGATTGCTTTCACATAACATCGTGGTAACTTTATCTTTACCTTGATGTCCTTTGGTTGTGGGAACTTTGTGGTTATGTAACGTTGAATTAATTCCAGATTAAACATCACAGTTTTGTTCCGCAGGAGACTCGGGTCCTTAACGTGGCGTACCAGTATGCACTTATTATCACTGCCTTGTGTTAATTAGAGTGCTTAATTGCTGGAATAGTTTAACAGATAACATAACATTTCATTTGTAAAAGTCATCGGACAATAGTTCAGTAGAACAATATACAAAATACAAATGCACATAACAACGTGCATAAAATAAACCAGGAAAATCGTGAATTGGTTGTTTTTATGACATGGCGTCATATTCCATACAAATTATTGACTTTTGAATGAATATTTATCGAGATCGGTTGATCTAAGATTTCATTCATATATATATTTGAAATGATTTTTGAGAGAGAAAGATTAAATTGGCCGTCAGCGGGATTCGAACGCACGACTCCAGTTAAACGCGCCGACGCTCCACCGACTAAGTTTTGACGGCCCATAAGTATTACACCCGTGAATTTTCCCTCTCGGGCTATACGCCATACCAAATATCATTTCTTCATTATAAAACCAGCTGCACACATTGAAACACCGAGAGAGAAGGTTGGTCATCACAAAGACAATTCACGGGTGTATGGGCCGTCATAGCTCATTCGGTAGAGCATAGGGTTCGAATCCCGCTGACGACCAATTTATTATTTCTCTCTAAAAAATCATTTCATATATTATATGCTCGGAGGCGGGCTATACGCCATACCAAATATCATTTCTTCATTAAAATATAGATAAGCTCGACGTGTAAATCTTTATTATTTCTAATAGTTTTGGCTAGAATTAAAGCTTGAAGAAATTTAAGATATACGGGTTTCAAAAGTTCACAATTCGTCCGCTAATCTTTAACAATCCTTCATCAAGCTGAATCATTTTGTATGACGATAAATTATGTATTTTCTAAGACGCAAAAACACACACAAAAAATTTACATTTTTGAAGCCTCGCTTAAAGGCCTAACCTCAAACCCGTATAAATATTTTGCATATCTAAAGAATACTGCCTCTAGTTAAAAAAAAAACAGTTCTGACAGACCTGTCATCAAGTAGCATTGATAAATGAGATAATGCAATTAACGGTTGGATAGTTCATAATTATAACCAGCGCCTCTGGAAAATTATACAAGCTCACGTTCGGGACTTTATTTCGGAGATTGTCTTGCAGTTAATTTATCGAAGATTAAATACCGTGGAATTGGCGGAGTGCGAGTTGCCGTTTTGGCTCTCATACTGCTCTCATTCGTGGTGGAAATATCCGAGGCAGCTCGTAAGTTAATACGTTTCGGCTGTTCCTTATCTGGTGCCTTCTTAATCTTTAGATGTCATTAGCGGGTAAAGGAGATGGTACAACATGGCGGCATTTTGGCCTATACGTGGTGCTGCTGAAATCGGAAAAATAAAATACAATAAAAATAATTGTGTTTTAATGTAACGGGAAGAGAAAATATGTGTACGAAATATGTGAAAGTTCTAGCTCGATTGCTTTATGATTATAGCTATGACATGAACTTAAAATCCGCAGCTTGTGCTATTTCGTGAAAAAATTATCTAAATCCAGTCATTCAAACACACATTTTAGTAGACCGGCCAACGACACGAAATGTAACTTTTGATGGCATTGTTTGTTACAAATGGGTACCCATTGCTAACTTAGTTCTTTGTGTGTTAGGGTTCAAGGTGGGAAGGGATACCACCCGGATTTGGGACATTAAAGGTCATTTCTGGTCCACTTTTGGGGTTAGATAAGGTCAAAATTGATAAAAGTCGTTCCTAACTTAATTTTCATTGTGATGTTTGGTACCAATGGTTATCCACGCTAAATTGGTTTTATGTACGGCGGATTTCAATTTCATGTAATAACTCTAATCATAACGCAATCGAGCTAGAAATTCACATATTGTGCACAAATATTTTCTCTTGCCGTTACATTAAAATGCAATTATGTTTAGGAAATTTTGTCGATTTCAACCGCACCACGTACAGGCCAAAATGCCGCCTTATTGAACTATCGCCTTCGCCATTTTCGTTCCGCTCCATCCAAAGGATGTGACGAGGTTTAGCGAGATTTTGGCACTCATGGGGTGCAGTTTGAGTGTCATCATAAAGTACAACATTTTGTACACTCCCTCGCTGCATAGGGCATGCATCTCGAGTAACAGGGCCGTGAAGTTGTACATTCGTGCAAAATAGTTGATTTCTGAGGTGAAAACAATATGAAGATAAACGATAACCAGAACCAGATTTGGTCTACGACTACGTATTGTAACAGCGAGTATTCTGTATCAAGCTGGTTCTGGTTATCGAGAAATATGAGGTGTTTTCGCCTCAAAATTGGCGATTTTGCACGAATGCACGGCCCTGTTATTCGAGAATGATGAGACTCAGTGCATTGAAACTTTTCTGAGTATACAAAATTGTACTTCGTGCCAACTGAACAATTTCTTGTCTTTGCAATATTTCATTTTAGGCACTTCTACCGCACCTGTTCTGGGGCCATTTACACATCTAAACATACGAGATCCGTTATCTATTGGCTATAACACACAACGTTGTGTTGTATATACGCAGAATACGTGCAATTTCGAATACCAGGACCAGAAAGTATAGCGTAAATTTGTGCAAAATCCAGAATCGACGACAGTAGTATACAAAGAGGATATTGATGCTTCTTGACCTTTGACCTCAAGAAATTGCATATCGTGACCTTTGATATCAAAGGTCAATGAGTGCACTTGAGCATGTACTGACCTGTATCCTTTCATCCCGTCCATCATCTCACCTTGGATCATGTTTAGGCATGTTAGGGGATTCCTCCGCGGTGATGCGGTCTGGCGGTGATGCGGTCTGCCTCCGCGGACAGAAAGTAGTCCCAAGTATATAGAGGGCTGAGGGTATGTCTGACTGTATGGAATGCATGTACTGACTTGTTTCTGGGGTTTTTCCATCACGGGGAGTGCGCATGTTTGTGGTATGACGTCACTTCCGGTCTGCGTGAATCGGCCGTGACCTGGGTATGTCTGACTGTATGGAATGCATGTACTGACTTGGTTCTGGGGTTTTTCCATTACGGGGAGGTCACGTGATCACTATAGTTCGAGGTCAGGGTTTTCCCATGAAACCATGAGAAGGAAGACATAGTAATAAACATAATCTATAGGTGTTGGGCGATGTTAGGACGAGTCTAGCATCCGTGCGATCCGAGGGTCGAGCGGATACGGACTCTCATTGACCTTTGACCTAAAAAATTGCATATTTGGGAGAAAAACTACCTCCGAACACAGAAGAGTTCCAATTGTGACCTTTGACAGCCAATCAGAAGCGAGTATTTTGACCTCGTCTGACTGTATGGAATGCATGTACTGACTTGGTTCTGGGGTTTTTCCACCATGGAAGTGCGCAGGTGTGGGGTATGACGTCACTTCCGGTCTGCGTGAATCGGGCGTGACCTGGGTATGACTATGGGATGTACTGACTTGGTTCTGGGGTTTTTCCATCACGGGGAGGTCACGTGATCACTATAGTTCGAGGTCAGGGTTTTCCCATGAAACCATGAGAAGGAAGACTTATAGTAATAAACATAATCTATAGGTGTTAGGCGATGTTATTAGGACGAGTCTAGCATCCGTGCGATCCGAGGGTCGAGCGTTTATTGTCCAGTATATCTCCGCAAAAAAAACAAAAACAAAAAGGGGATTCCCCTTTGGCATCGATGGTGCTGCCCTCTAGAGGCAGGGTGGGTGCATGTAAAATTTCTCCAGATATAAAAAGCGGAACACGAACTTTACCCTAGAATATACTCCCTTCAACCCTACCCCAAAGGGCTAATATTAGTCCCCGCTTATCGCGGCCTGCTTATCGAGTCAATCGGGTGGGTGTATGTAAATTGAGGATTTGTTTCCGTGTTAAAAAGCGGAACACGGACTTTACCCTAGAATATACTCCTATCAGCCCTGTCTAGTGAGGGCTAATATCAGTCTTCGGGCTTATCGGGGCCTGGGTGCATGGGTGGGTGCATGTAAAATTAGGGTACTCATCTTACATCCGGGTTTTTGTAGGTTACTGCGCAGGTCACGTGATTTGGTGGGTCGTGTGTGATGTCACTTCCGGTTTTCAGAATGACCAAAAAAAAACTACCTCCGAACACAGAAGAGTTCCAATTTTTCCTCAGACCTTATGCATGTACTGATTTTCAACATCCGGGTTTCCCACCGCATGTATAGAATGCATGTACTGTAAAATCCGGCACCTCTTCAACATCCGGGACCTCTTCAACATCCGGGCACTCTTCAACATCCGGGATTCCCCCCCCGGCCGGCCCGGTCGCACGTCTGTGCGGGTTATCCAGCCGCACGCGCGAGCGCGCTGGTTTTCCGGAAGTGCGCGGGTGAATTTCGGGTCAAAAGGTTAAAGGTCACATCCAGGTCAAAAGGTCAAAGGTCCCCCTTCCGACTGCCAATAGATAGCCTTTATCCGCCCTCCCGAAACACCCATGGAATGCACAATATCGCCAGCACTATGCCCATGTTAAATGGTCAGTGGGGAACCCCGAGTTTACCCCAGAACCGTATTCGCACGAAAAAATACATGAAACCATGGAACTTATAGTAATAAACTTAAGCTATAGGTGTTGGACGAGTCTCCACTCTCCGTCTTTCTGGTCTTTACCCGTACCTCGAACCTCTATAGTTTTTTCACTCCACCTGTTGCTCTTGAAACTCCTCGTTAAAAATTTTGTGCTGGAATACCCGCTTTTAACCTAGGCCAAAACATGTACTTGGTCTGTGGGCTGATTTCATTGGCTCTCTATTTTACTGCAGTGCTCTCGCATTGTTTTCTGGACATTCATTGGTTACATTTGGCCCAATCTTAGGCTACTTTCTGAACGGTGTTCAAGGCTAGTTTGACCGAATCCCACATGTCTGTTATAGCCTTCATGGCCGCTTGTTTTAGGCTCACACAGAAAACACACAAGACAGGTTTTTTTTGAAAACTGAAGCCCAGAACAGGGGACTTGTACATTGAAATCGATAGAGCATTGAAATGATACTCGTCAAACATCTGTACGATAGTAGATAAGGTTCTTCCCCGGCATCGATGGTAGAGGTAAAACAAGCAATATTGTCCGCACACGCTACTGGTCAGCGATACGGATTTGATATTTTTGAAAACTGTTGACCGCTTCTCTCTTGCAGCAAACAAGCCTATGTTTATGTATACTATGATTGTCTTTTTGAATTTGGTGCTAATACTGTTATATGGAAAATGGAATAGGTCTTTGGATTATGGACGCGGATATTCTCTAATGGACGACGGCTGGATTATGAATGACGGAATAGACGCTTGTAATTGCAACGTTTGACTGTTCCAACACCACGTCTCTGTGCCTTGATCCATGAAGTCTGTTAAATCGGGATGGAGGGGTGGCAGGCCGTACGGGTCAAAGTATTCGCCCTGCTGTTCTGTCAAGTACACGGCCACCCAATGTTCATCAGACCGATCCATCAGGTCCGTGTTGAGAACGTAAGCAGCAGGATACACACGGTCTAATGGGAACACATCTCGGGCGAACACCCCGTGAAAGACCATACGTGTCCCTGGGGCATTCTCCAGCACGGTGGTTATCTGGTCTGTATCTATGTTAGGTGGCAAAGTCACACAGGACGTTGCGCGCCTTGTCCACTTGAATGATGTTGTCAAGCTCGGCGTAGCAGATATTGACGGAGGTCCCGACGGCTCGTGCAAAGTGGATTTCCGACCTAAATTGCCTTGCTTGGCGAGGGCCAGCTGATGGTCGTTCTCTAAGGTGGGGGCCAGATCGAAACAGAATAACGTGTATTCGTTCGCGTAGTCCTCCCGACTGATCATATTCCCTTCGTCCAGGTTGATTTGACCGATGGCTGTAAACAGGCTCTGATAGGCTCGAAAGAAATTCCTGCGCCCAAAGTTCGGTGTTAAGGCCGTGGCTGGGACCTGTTGTCCGTCCACATGCAGGGCCACAAAATTGACGCCGAAATGTTTAAAGTCAAACGGATTCTCTGGGTAGGCTCCGCTGAAACTGATATTTTCCACACAGGCCAGGATCAATCGCTTGGGTAGTTCTCCCAGGAAGAGGTTTTCTTTGTTGGCGCTCATATTTCCAGCAGGCACAGAGAACACTTTGGTTTGCACACGTCGGATAGGGTACTGGGCTGGTTTTGTTCCGAAGGCTTTGAGGTGTACCAATTGAACGACTGGATTCGGTTCCACTTTTCGGACATACAGGACTGCGTCTTGGATGACGATCTTATAGTCGATTGCATGCCCGTCTACGTCAGTGGCCATCAAGGCGAAGATCGGAGGCGCCCGTATCAGTCGGATTTTGATGGGGATCTTGTTCAAGAGGTACCGGTCTTGCATAAAAATGTCTGCGTGCAGTCGACCCATGAGAAACAAGCCTATGTTTATGTATACTATGCTTGTCTTTTTGAATTTGGTGCTAATACTGTTATATGGAATATGGAATAGGTCTTTGGATTATGGACGCGAATATTCTTTAATGGACGACGGCTGAATTATGAATGACGGACCAGACGCTTGTAATCCACCGAGGCGCCGTTCGCGGTGAAAGCCTTCCGTTTGTTATATCCTTCATTGTCCACTGTGCTCATATGTCTTGGTAGAATGAAGCGGCTGTCAGCTGAGACTTTTTAGCCTCTCGTCCATACGACAACAGCGTTTCGATGTAGGCTCGATAGGAGTACGTGTTGGTCGAGTCACTGATGAGTTTGTCGCTGAGAAAAATATCCATCTGTTGGAACATCGAGTGCAGCCAGAGATTCGTCGGGCCCACCGTTGCAGCTTGGCCGATTCTGGAGCCAAACATATAGATGCCCCTATCTCTGCTTGTATTTGAGCTGGAATGTTACTTGAAGTGTCTGTATATATGTTTTCGCGTACAGGAAATATCGTAATAGACTATCATGACACATCAGTTAACAATTCAAGAAAATTACCGAGATTTGGGCATTCATATGTTAATTTGGTAGGATATGTTATATACATAACATGAAAAGCATTTGATATTGGTATTTTAGTAATAATTATAACTGAAAATGAAGTAATTATTAATTTCTCGTCGAGATTTGGATCATTTACCTCAAATTTACCGAAATTTTAACTAACTAGTACAAGCAATAGTGACTCACACCCCAGAGCAAACACATTACGTTTTCATAACATTTTCGAAAGGTGATATTAAAAAGATAAAATTGTAGGGTGAAAAAAACATCAGTAAAATGTGAAATCGTTTTCCCTATAACTTTATCAAAACATTTTAAGAACATTTCAATGTTTTATTTAAACATCATAACAATGTTTTAAGATGTTTTAAGGAATGAGTGTGTAAAACTGTCAGTATAAAACTATAACGTTATTATGACTCGTTGTAATAACTCCATCAGCAGATATTTTCCAAAAACGTTTTGATGATGTTTTCATAACACTACAAAAGGAATTTCCATTGAGTTTTGGCTAAGGTTTTTATGATGTCTTTGTCTGTGGGCCGGTTCTGAAAACCCTCCTCCCAATCACGGAAAACACCGCAGACTTCAACCCCAAGCAAGCCTGACAAGGTATCCCAACTACCCTCTCTCGTACCTCATCATCACTGAACGACTCCGTTAGACGCTCAGATGATAATCCGGCACATTTCCCCCAATCATGTATTGAACTCGACACCCGGGCCAGTCCTTTTCCTGCTTCCACCCAAACCCTGCTCACAGCGCCAATGTTGTCAATGCCGCCACTCCATTATCTTTGCTGGCAATGCCAATGTTGAGTTCGTGACTGGAATGTGAACCACCACCCTTGCACTATAAACGTGCCCAGCGCCTGACTCACTGAGCTAATTGAAAAATCTCATCGGCTACACGCTAGTAAACCCCCTGCTGAACTCGCTTCTCACCTCATTCTAATTCAGGTTATTAGATAGGAGCTTCAAACAAAATATCCAAGCTATCATTGTATCTTGGTCACTCTAGTATGTTGACCTTGAAAATTGACTGTCTTGCAGATTGGTGCACTTCTTTGAGAACAGAAGCTCAATATTACAGTCGCTTTTCATTAGTTCCATGCAGATTTTTGTTCCTCAGTTCGAATGAAAACAGTAACTCAATGACAGCCGCCAACAGCGAGGCAGCAGACACAAAGAGTTCATCTTCGTATCTTGGATGCTGTGCAGACTATTGTTATGGTCTGCACAATGGACACGGATACTTTGATTATGTTGTTGGGCATATGTTTTCAACTGATTACTAACCACCTAGATACCAAGCTATGGATGGTGATGGTGATGGTGCACTCCACACATTATCACATCATTCTCATACATGTACATGGATGTCAAGAGATTGCAGAGGATACGTTCTAATCACTTTCATTTTCCCTTGTCACACATCACGATTTGGTGAAGACATGGAAGCATAACCATGGGTAACAGAATGCTTCCTCTTCCTTCACTGCAAGCCTTCGCGCCAGTTCGGTGGATGATAGAACGATTCGCGATAATACTGCATGATAGCAACCATTTACCTGACAGCAATAAAGGGGTTTAGTCAGTTGCATAGGTAAAGGAATGGAGATGATGGAAACTGCCAACACGGGATGCTTTTATCAAGTATGTGCACACTGACTGAAACATTACCAATCCAGTATTTGGTTAACGAGATCTAGGGCCCAGAAGAATGCCACCACTATAAAAATATCTGGCTTGACAACAATTCAGGCACCTGACAACTAATTAATATGAAACAACCTGAAGAGACAACAAGCTACGATTAACTTTTAAAGCTCACCTTCAAGGCTGCCGCCATTGTGGATTGCATCTGCAAAATTAAATACTCCACTCAGGGTAATGAACGCAGTAGCGCAGTGGAAGCCGTGAACATGAATGTGACGGGAACATGACTTGACACACTGAGGTTGGCGAAATATCTTGAATTGTGACGAGATGTATCATTGTAATTCATCTGAAGTTCCAATATGTGAAAAACTGGTCTTCAATTCCTTCCAAATGCAACGAGAGATATTGGCATGTGTATCTTTGGCGACCATCTTAGACGCCATCTTGCATTGTGACTTGGTGTGGCATTGTAATCCTTGTCCCTCACAACACAAATATAGATACTTCATGTAATAATTCATCCCCAATACAAGCAGAGATAATTGCATTAGTGTGTTTGGCAGCCATCTTGGACGCCATCTTAGATTTTAATGAAAAGTAAGTCACCCAGATCGGGCACCCGTATGTGAAATGTTTAAGTATGAGGTGTACATCAACTTATCAAGTTTGGTGCTTTAATCCGGTATGTCACGTTTTTTCATGAGATATATAATGCTGTTATATAGAATATGGAATAGGTCTTTGGATTATGGACGCGGATATTCTTTAATGGACGATGGCTGAATTATGAATGACGGGCCAGACGCTTGTAATTGGCATTTGTATATTTGGCGGTCATCTTAAATTGTGACTTGACACGACATTGTAATCAATCCGAATAATAAATATATGGAAAGCTTGTCCCCAAACACATATATATAGGCATTTCAAGTAATAATTCATCTCAAATACAAGCAGAGGTTATGGCATTAGTGTGTTTGGCAGCCACCTTGGACGCCATCTTAGATTTTCATGGGAAGTGGGTCACCCAGATCGGGCACCCCTATGTGAAATGTTTGCGTATGAGGTGTACATCAACTGTACCAAGTTTGGTTCTTTAATCCGGTATGTTACGTTTTTTCACCTAAGCCACTAGATTATTTACGGAATATTAAGGCAAAAACTATTTTTAAGGCCTTAGTTAAGTTTTTCACACTTGTCGGCCTACCCCAGTCTGTTCAGTCTGATCAGGGATTTAATTTCATGTCAGGAATTTTTCACCACGTCATGCATGAATTCGGAATAAAGTAGTATAAATCATCTGTATACCACTCAGAAAGCCAAGGCGCATTAGAAAGATTCCACCAAACATTAAAGAACATGATTAGGACTTATTGTTTTGACACGGAGAAAGATTGGGATGAAGGCATACATTTGTTATTGTTTGCTGTCAGAGGGTCTGTTCAAGAGTCTTTAGGCTTCAGTCCATTTGAATTAGTCTTTGGGCATGCAGTTAGAGGACCACTTAAACTGCTAAAGGAAAAGTTCCTAGACAGTGATCTTGACCCATGTAGTCTCTTACAATATGTGTCGGACTTTCGCACCAGGTTGACCAAAGCACGTGATTTGGCCATGTCAAATTTAAAGTCAGCACAAAAAGGTATGAAAATAGCCTATGATAAACATGTCCTTAAACGAAGTTTCAAACCTGGTGAGAAGGTTCCGGCTTTTCTGCCTATTCCTGGTAATCCACTTAAGGCTCGATATTAGGGTCCTTATGTCATTGAAAAGAAACTAAGTGACCTTACTTATGTAATTCAGACTCCTGACAGGCGTAAAAACAAACAGTTATGTCATGTAAATATGTTAAAGTTATACATCGACAGAGATAGCACTAACAGTACTATCCATCCTGTAAGTGTAGTTAGTTCTGACCCTGATACTAATGAAACTTGTGAAGAGCCCATGACAGCGGCGAAATTACAGAACTCTTTACATTCTACTTAATTTGGATTCCAAGTTGTGTCATCTCGAGCCAGCGCGTCAGGAAGAACTTCGAACTCTGCTCAGTCAATATGAACATTTGTTTCCCGACATTCCTACTCGGACTGATACAATTTCACATGACGTCGATTCTAATCCAGTAAAGCAGCACCCATATCGTTTGAATCCCATTAAACAAAACTACCTGAAAAAAGAGATTCAGCATTTATTGGACAATGACTGGAGTAACTGGAGTTCACCTTGTATCCTCGTTCCAAAGTCAGATGGCAGTTACAGGATGTGTACTGACTACAGAAAGGTGAACACATTGACCAAAACAGACACATTCCCTATTCCACGCATTGACGATTGCATTGATAAGTGGGAAGTGCCAAGTTCGTGTCAAAGTTTGATCTTCTGAAAGGATTTTGGCAAGTTCCACTGACCGATCGTGCGAAGGAGATATCAGCATTCGTCACTCCAGAGGGTCTGTTCCAGTACAAAGTTATGCCATTTGGAATGAAAAATTCTCCAGCCACGTTCCAGCGTCTCATCAACCGTGTTACTGCCGGTTTGAAAGGATGTGAGACTTACATTGATGACGTCATTGTCTACAGCGATACATAGGAAGATCATCTACAGAGAATTCGCGCACTGTTCAACCGGCTGAGTAACGCCAAGCTGACAGTCAACCTTGGGAAAAGTGAATTCGGACATAGGTCTTTGGATTATGGACGCGGATATTCTGTAATGGACGACGGCTGAATTATGAATGACGGACCAGACGCTTGTAATGCACGTGTGACATTCTTGGGTCATGTTGTAGGTCAGGGTCAGGTAAAACCTGTAGATGCTAAGGTCAGTGCTATCTCGCTATTTCCAAGACCAACATGTAAGGGACAACTGATGCGTTTCTTGGGCATGGCTGGTTACTACAGGAAATTTTGTCCAAATTTTTCAGATATTACTGAACCTTTAACTCGACTCTTAAGAAAGAGGGTAACTTTTGTTTGGACCGATGAATGTGAATCAGCTTTTGAAAAACTGAAAGCCATACTCAAGAGCGTGCCAGTTCTTTCAGCACAAGATTTTGATTCACCTTTTAATCTGGCTGTAGATGCTAATGATGCTGCTGCTGGTGCCGTTTTGTTACAAGAAGGTATAGATGGTGTAGATCACCCAATATGTTATTTTTTACGTAAATTTGACAAACATCAGAGAAATTATTCTACAATTGAGAAAGAATGTTTGGCAATGATATTGGCTTTACAACATTTTGATGTTTATGTGACTTCTTCATCGTTATCAATTACTGTATTCAGTGATCACAATCCACTTGTTTTCATAAGTAAGATGAAAAACAAAAATCAAAGATTGTTGAGATGGAGTTTGGTGTTACAAGAATACAATATTGAAATCAGACATATTAAGGGCAAGACCAATTTGATCGCTGATTGTTTGTCTCGCATATAGTGTACATATGTTTGTCAACATTTTTGCTGTTCTAATATAGATTTTGTTTTGTAATAATGTTTTGAATTGTCAAGAAAGTTCCAAATTTGAAACTTTTTTGTCTTTTTAAGAAGGGGAGTGTCTTAGTATTGCAGAATAAAATTGGTCACTGTGGATAGTTCTAGAACAATAGAGCTGAGGTAAACTTGTTTACCTTCTGTTCTGTGGTTATGATCATGGAATTTTCTCGTAATCGTGACCGATTTATCATAATTAAAATGGCCGAATTACGAAGAGACTCGTATTATGAGGGTAATTGGGTTTCAGCGCCATCTGTACATCGACACAGCGCCATCTGCACATGTCGATGTTTCTGGAATGATATGCCTGTATACATACTGTTGTGGGTTAATCATTTGCCAGCGTTCTAGAAGCTGTCGATAGAGTATAAACAGCCTGACAATTAGTTATTCTAAGAGAGATTTAGACGGCTTCTGTGTGGGTGCTATAGATTGTGCTACTGGACATTACCTTTGTCTGAGATAACTGACTGTTGCATTACTCCTGTGCTTTGACCGCTGTATTATCTACGTGATTGAACTGACAGAAACTGGCGATGGACAACAGCTGAGCGGTGTGGACTATAAAATACAGGAACGCGATTTCTGCGTGTCGGCACGGACTGCATAGAGATTTGCACGTTAATACGGACTGTAAGAGATACACCGGTATATCATTGAACAGTAAGACTATATTTCATTTGTTTGCTGTATCGAAACAACTTAATTTGTATATGATTTTAGTATTGTAAATAAATATTTGATTGTTAATCTTCGATTTCACAAAAGCTTTCTGTTGAGTTTTTCAATTATCATTTAGGCGTAACAATATATACGACCGCCATGTCTATTCCCTTACAGATTATCTCATAAACCATAACATTCACGTTTAAACTCTGTTAGATTAATCAATTGGTGGGTCAGTGCTTTGTTTTTTGTTCTTTCGATTACTATCATACAATTAATATAGACGAAAATTAATGTTTTGCTATGATATATGGAGAAAAAAGTAAAGAAAGCAACTCTAAATTATGATAGCGTAAAACATGAATTATGGTAAACAACAGAGAGAAAAGACTAACTCAAGATAAAGTATAGTTTTGATTCATTTTAATCGTAATTTGATTCATAGTGTGTTAGCTTAACCTTTTATAAGTTGGCAATGCATCCTCGACTTCTGTTAGCTTCTCCCATATTCATCTTTACCGTAGGGATATCGTCCCTTGCTCAATATCCTACGAAGAGGCACTTCACACAGAATTGAAGCTATAGAGTGGAAACTTTAAGGAGGTTAACCTTTGTGCACTGGCCTGTAGATTTCCAGGCAACAATAGAGGCGCGTTATACCCACAGTGTCACGTGATCATATATGGTCAAGTTTCCTTTAAAAAATAATCAAACATGATTGTCCCTTGTTTAAGAATTATACGACGGTCGTATACACGATTCTGTTTGGTCGAATTTTTCGGTCTTGCACCTTGATCATATATAATCAGCGGCAGCGGAAGCTCCCGAAAACTGGGGGGGGGGGGGTCTCGACTATAGCCACCTAGGCCCCGGAAGCTCTGTGCTCCTAGATGGCTGTAGACGCATTCTGGCCGATTTTCGGCATATAAAACGACATATCGTCACTATATAATCAACTGCATTTTGAGATTGTTTTTGTGATTTATAAGAAAAACTGATTGGTTGATTTGGTTGCGAACAAACAACGACGTTTGGTCGTTAATCTGAAAGTCGTATTCTTTCCCAACTTCCATAACTCCTCTGGGACGGCGCTGACGCGTTTGAAGAGAAATATGTGAACACGAAAAAGAAATAATACGAACCCAATTTTGATTCCTAAATTTGATAATCAGCTAATCGTCCAATAAAGATAATGCAATTTCTATGTAAATTAACATCTAAAACAGTTATTGGTCATTGTGAACGGAACAGAAGAATGAGCAAATCAGAGCACTTTAAACCAAACAGCAACGTGCCCCTCCAGTGCAAAGTCGCCGCTCCGTGAAAAAAGCCGGTCACATTAGGACCAAAACTTCTTATGATCTGAAGCCAATTCAATATGCATTCAACTTCGGAAGTGAGGACGAACCTACCTTTTGGGGTCGTATTGTTCGAGCTATCAATCCTCACGCTGCAGCGATCGAGGACGCTGGACAGGTTAACTTACAACAGGCGTACATCCAAATGCGTCTCAGCATCAGAAAACAGCCATGGCGATCCATGAACAGTATACCCTACTACCGCCTGAAATGAAACGCGCACACAGGTCCATCATGAACACCAAGCGTCACTAGGAAGAGGATATGGGGCTACCACTCAACGAGGCCCTGGAAAATGCGATCTGAATGCGCAAACAACTTTTTGGGGACATGCTGGACATGAGCATACTTGTAAACATACCGCGGGGAGGATGTACTGGATGGAATTTTAAACTATATGAACACTTATGAACGTGTTGATCGTCCGCTTTTTATATATTCAATCTCAATCCTAAATTTACATGCACCCACTAAGCCACCCTGCCTCTCTCGGCAGGCCACCACCACCGCCCGGTGGTGGTGGTGGTGACACAGTCCGGTGATGGTGGGGTCTGTACATATGGGGATGAACTCGTGTCCCTCATCAGTCCATATTTATTTAGACACCAATCTAAACCGACGCCACACCAAGAGAACTTCAAAATAAGGCATATCACGGACCGATGGTACCACTAGGGGTCCACCTAGACCCCAAAACGTCCATTCCAATGCCCTTTTTCTACTGCGCATGCGCAGACAGACGCTATTTAGTTACCTATCCAGATGGACGCTCACCCACGGGAGCATCACACTGATACCATTCGGACCATTATGAGTCCACATCGATCCCCAAAACACCACTTCTCATGCCCTTTTTCACATTTCCCTGTCTGCGCATGCGCAGAATGATGAAAACGGACGACACACTAGCCAGTCGGAAGGACCACTACGAATACTTCACGATGGCACCTCCCATGACTCAATCGGACCACCATAAGTCCCCCACACACCCAAAATCTCCCTTTCCATACACTTTTTCTACTGCGCAAGCGCAGAATTACGTCAGTTCCCCCCAATTCCCATCCAGTTGGACGCTCCCCACAAATGCTTCAAAATAAGACCTCACGCGACCCAATCAGATCGCTAGGGGTCCACCTCGGCCCCAAAACGTCAATTCCCATACACTTTTGTCTACTGCGCATGCGTGGAATGAGGTCATTTCCACGTCACACCCATCCAGTCGGATGCTCCCTCACGAGTGCTTCACACTGATACCTCATTAGACTCAATCGGATCACTAGGGGTCACCTAGTCCCCCAAAAAACCACCCCAGCGCTAACTGCCCAGTGCGCATGCGCACAGTGACTTTTTCAAAAAATTTCAACCAATGGATTCGCGAATTCTATCATCGTGTTCTACGTGGTGAGACAAAAAAACAACAAGGTCCCACAACCCATACCGCAAATCAACATGGGTGAGTTTCCCATGAGGTTGAAGATTGTCCACTCCGCAAAGATTAACATTGGAAGTCACTGGGGTCTTCTATGTAGGGGGAGATCACTCTTGTTCACGTGACTGGATGTCACCGGAAGTGACCTTTGACCCGGATGTGACCTTTGACCCGGATGTGGTCTTTGACCGGATGTGACGTCACCTTACCCACATTGTTTCCACCCACATTTTTACGCAGGAATTTACTCTTATACTACTAATCAGCGAGGATTTTCTTTGAAGTCTGTCTCTGTGATTTCCAAATATGGCAAGTGGTGGTTGTATTGATGTTCAGTACCTTCGAATAGCCAATCAAATTTGAATTTTAAAGAGGTCATACAGCACTTCTCCTAATATGGACAACAGAATATAGAGCTATCACCAAATGCGTTTTCTGATCAGAAAATGTGTTATGTTCAACCAAGGCAACACGTGCAGTGTTCGACTTGGATATGCGAAGATGCCTTTTTTCGGTTGAGTGTTATCGTCGGAAGCGAAAGTGACCGCATCACCGCTCGAAGTGAGAGCCTCGCCGCCGGAATTGACCGCATCACCGCGGTGGAATATGACCTGGGGTTACGTATCCGAAAGTGCCGGAATATAGCGAGCTTGACCTCCACGTTACCTCAACCGAATGTGATGTCATCAAATGATCCTGATTGACGTCATCCATGACGTCGTCCACCCTCCGCGTTTCCCTCCGTCCCCCCAGAACTCATAAGAAATCGGTGTTCTTTTTACTATTTGTATTTATTTCCATTCCCTGCAATAAATAACGATTAAAACAAACACAAGATGCAAAAAAAAATTCCCTCTCCCAATATATCACATTGGCATCCCCAGATCGAGCGAGCGAGTATGATTTAACGGTCACGTTATAAATTTGTTGCAGAACTCCAACGCACGAACCAAATTGCATGCGGGTAGTTTTAAGTTTCTTGGTTGGATCATTCGAAATGACTTCAACTCGGACACTTGCTTGAATAACCATCCAATCTTAACACATATAATGGAATGAAACAGTTTCTTGCCAAACCTGTTCACAATTTGGGACTGTGATGATAAACGAACTAAGTTTAATGAACCTAAACCAGTTTCAATCAACAAATGGCTATAGTTCGGAGAAACCTGACAGATTCTGTATTTTTTCAGTTTTAGGTGCGCAATAGAATAACAAAGAGTTTAGTCATAGCGTGCCCACCGGCGGTGGTCATCAACTTAGAAGAAAAGCAAATAATCCCCCAGAGTCAGAGTTGGGTTTCGATTATGCAACAGAGAAAGGCTGTCTGCCTTCAATTATATATGGGACGGCGTGTGACGTGCCACTTTATCAAGGTTTATATCCCTACTATTTCGTGTACAAAGTATCGTATAACTGCTTTATTGAGAAGATGCGCACTGTGCATGAACTACAAGAAATCGGTCGTGTACATATAATATAATATAAATGTAAATATAATAGAACGAAAAACAACTTCGCGTGTGAAACATCCCTATAGCTTTGTAAAGAAAATATTTCAGACTTAAAGGGCTTTGTACTGCGGTTGACAAATTCCATCTGTGCTTGCCGGCGTAATTGAATGGAAAACAAATTCGCTTGTGTACAACTTTGATTTGTAAAGAAGCATATTACTGAATTATCAAAATATTTCGCCATTCACATAACTTATTGAATGTTAACTACATGAACCAACTGAACACATATTTGTGTGGAGATAATTAGGCCACGGCTTTTATTCAGTTCTTGGGAAAGATTTTCATGAAAGCAAATCACACATGGCCCTCAATTGGCAACATATGAGGACAAAGCAAACCAAGGCTAAACAAATCATGCTAAATACATGTATACAAACTATACCCACATGGGAAATATCTCTGTACAACCAACACACTCCCATGGCTACATAGAAGCTTGACATGAGATATATATCCCCCAATCCCTTGGGCAACCTAGCGGATCAGAACCCTTTCCAATGGCTACAAAGGAAAGCACAATTAGCATATGCAAATTAGCCTATAGTATAAATCCAACAATATTTGCCCCATGAAAATACTGCCACACAGACATCTCCATGGATGACTGTCCCAAGCAACAGAACAAAACCGTGGCCATGTACACTGAATTCATGTCAATGCGATTGACTGTCTAATATGTTCGCGGTCTCCGATTTACCCAAGTAGAATATGTTGCGATAATCGACTCTCATGGCATACATGGAATGACTGACTTCAATAGTCAGCAGGTGGAAAATAGCAGACTCCCCTGAGAAATAGTTCCTCGATTGCCCCCTCAAAAACATTTAGCAGGAAATCGTTTCCAATTCCGGACAGATGTACTCCATCACTTCTAAATAAAGAAAGCATGTCGCGCCTAATATCAGGGTGACGGACAAGAAACCCTCCATTGCGCCACAATGTGTTAGAGACCGCCCTATTCACTCGCTTGCGTTCCTTTTCAACTCTACCTGCATCTCTCGCATCCCGCCATGTGATGCGTGGCGACATATGAGAGAAACCTACTTTGCATCCCATAATCAACCTCTGAAAATGACGGAGATCATGCCGCATCTTATGTGCTAGAAGACAAGTGGTTACAGTACAAAGGTCATTGGCGCCGGCATGAATTAACAGAAAATCAGGTAGTGAGGGCGATACTCTTAATTGTTCATGTACAGTGGGTATGATCTGGTGCCACCAGAGACCTCGCCCACCGATCCAGCGGATACTTATGCCATGGTGTGGTAAGCGGCCGAGATGAATTCCACTCGCTTTGATAGCAGCTCTATGCTGGGCCCAATAAACAATGCTGGAACCCACAATCCAAACTGGTGCTGTGCCTCTGAGATGTATCTACAAAAGACTTGGTATGTGTAGTGACAGGCCTTCAGCTAGAAGCTACATGCATGATTCTGCATGAGGTTCTGAGAAACACTAGTTTCCAAAGTAAAATTTGGAAAGTTGGAGATTATCACATCTCAGGTGTACTTACAACACCTTGACAATTAGGGAATTTAATTCTACATGAAAGCCTGTATATTAATCAACAATTCAAACATACATGTATGCAATCTATCAACATCTAAGTTGCCCCACAATGGACCCAGTTATGAGCAATTATTTGGTACTGGGCAGGTATGCGTATATACCTCTGGTAGGCACCAGACTTCCATCTACCAAGCTCTTGGATTATCTCCCCTGGCACACCCTTTGTGGCTAAGTCTGAAGCATGGCCAATCCTAAAGCAATGAGTATTAAATCGGTGAGACTGGCAATTCAGGAATGCCAGTGATTTTTTCAGTACTGCCGCAAAGTAATACCGAGTCAATGGGGAGCCATCAAAATGCAACAGGAATTGCTCACCTTTAACGTGCCTACGTATGTGCATAAACTGAGCTACAGCATCAAGCGGACAAGGTTCATCACCCCCTGAGATTGCTAACCTTGTACCTTTACCCAACTGATCTGTCTTAGAAAACCGAATTGTCAGGTCAATAACCCCAGCCACAAAATCAATATGCACATCTTGGATTCCCAGTGCCCTACGGCTATGCGTTGTTCGGTTATCCGAGGCCAATTCACTCACACGCAGAAGACCAAAATATGCTAGAAGATAAGATGCTCTAAACAGTAAACATTCAAATTCTGACTTGCACACAAACGGAAGTACCCGAATTATGCCATGGAGAAGGGGTAAAGTGATGGGTAACCTCTGATCCAATTGACTACTTGTACGCTTCATCCCTTCAACTAATTTGCGTATTATAAAATTCTGGGTTGGATCAGCATGCATGAAAAGCTTATGTTTATGTTAGCTATACCAGCCATATATGTGCTCACAGTTGAATGGGAATAACCCTATCTGGAAAGATGTGCAATGTATTATAGGAGCTGACTGACAGGGACTGGCCATATGGGGGTCAGATCTGCACTAAATCTAAATTTCTCAAGGGAGGTAACACCTGCATCATAGGTAGCAAGTGTTCTTGGAGACATTGAGTTCTGCAATAGCATACAAGCTTCATCTGCTAAACCGTGTAAAGCCACTCTGGTATAGGGGTAGGCAACTTCTCGGCCTGCGGCGCCAACCGATGGAATCTGTCCCACTGAAATCGTGAAATAGAATCCGCTATTTCATTAATTGACCCACTTACGTGCTTGGACTTGAACAAAATATTGTTCCTCAAACAAGCCAATACTAAGATACGCACTAGCTTCATCACCCGTGTAGAAGAACTGGTCTGCTTGTTCACTACAGTCACCACTGCCTGGTTATCTGACCTGAAAATAATTCTTTTATGCTGCAAGTAACACCCCCATATTTCAACAGCTGCCACAATAGGGAACAATTCTAGGAAAGTAATGTCCTTTCTAATCCCTGAGGTGTACCATTCTGTAGGCCATGAGGCAAAGGCCCATCTACCCTCAAAATATGTCCCCATGCCACAACTACCAGCGGCATCAGTAAATAATTGAATGTTGTCATTGGATAGCCAGAGCTGGTCAAGGAACACGCTCACACCATTACAGTGTACTAGAAATTTTAGCCACATTTCTAAATCAGCTTTCATTTCTGGTGTCACCCTAATATGATAATGGGACAGATGTACTCCCATGGTAGCATTGATCAGGCGCCTGCAAAATGCTCGACCTGGTGCTATAGCCCTACAGGCAAAGTTAAGCAGGCCAATGGCTGACTGTAATTCCTTTAAGGTGACTTTCCGGAGTCTTATGTGTACTATATGGTCATGAAGTTCTCTCAGCTTATTCATGGGGATTCTGATGATCATATCGTTTGAATCAAATTCCAGACCAAGGTAGCGCAATGAAGTACATGTCCCGACCTTTTTATCCTCTGCCCTAGGAGCACCTAGATCATCACATACATGCTCGAATGTCTCTACTAAAAATTGGCAGACTGGAGACCGTGGTGCACCAAGGAATAGATAATCATCCACGTAATGCAAAACAGTCTCCAACCCAGCCTCTTTCTTAACGCACCATTCTATGAAAGAACTAAACCGCTCGAATGTGGCACATGAGATAGCGCATCCCATTGGCATGGTTTTGAAAAAATAAGTCTTTTCGAAACTTGAAACCTAACTGGTCAAAATCCCCCGGATTTACAGGGAGCAAACAAATGGCTGATTTTATATCTGCTTTGGCGAGCAGTGCCCCTTTCCCCAACTGTTGTATAATCCTTACTGCATCATCTACCTTAGAGTAGCTTACAGAGCATAACTCCCGATTCACAAAATTGTTAACTGAGGTTTCTGTGCCCTTAGGATAAGATAGGTGATGTATTAAGCGATATTCCCCTGGTGCTTTTTTCGGTACCAAACCCAATGGTGACACCCTCAAAGTAGAAATAGGACGACAACTGAAGGGGCCAGCAACTCTCCCCAAATGTACCTCCTTCTTAAGTTTCTCAGCCACTATGCTCTCTGCTAAATTAACAGGCTTCAAATTTCGGGCATCCGTAGCTATATGGGGTCCGGAATAGTGCAGCGAGAATCCCTCTCTGAACCCATTTTCGAGGATAAGCTTATCTGCTGTATTAGGGTAGTTTTGCAGCCAGAAACATAACATATGCAGTTTTACTGGGGTTGGAGCCAACGTAAATATGTCACCATTTACAGAATTTGAGGCATCATCATCTGTGTTCGGCACATCCTGTGACAATCTAACTATAACTGCCCCATCTGCCTTAAGTACCTTACTGGATGGAGTGGGAACCTGCTCCTGGGGGACGAAAACTGCTTTTGTTCCCCCCCTTACACATTTTCACTGAATGTGTCCCACTACACTTCTTACAAACATGCCTATATTTACATGTAGATCTGGCACAGCCATTGCCGTTGACGTCAAAGCAAATGAACTTGAGACCTTGTGCAGTCGAGTTCTTGTTTGTGCGAGAAGCTGCAGTGCCCAGTCCCACAAAGGCACTTGTGTTAGGCAACTAACAGGTTAGCCACAGCTCTCCATCTACAGATGCCCATGAAAGCCCAGGATTTCTGTCCATTTTGAGTCTAAATTGGGAGTCATAGGTTCTCCAAGAGCCCGTGCTGCCAACGTCCTGACTATACTCATATATTTTAACAGCTCTCGCGCTTTACTGTGGTGACGCTGCAGATAGATACTACAGAAAATCAAAAATGCAGAAGTCCATGACTCTACATTCTCAAATCTCTTGATTTGAGTTTTATGCCTCAATAAAATCGGTTCACCCTCTTTGCCCCCTAGTGCTAATGAACACACTTGTTCTCTAAGCTCATGTGCTGTTTTCAACAGGAGAGGGAGCTCAATAATGTACTCTCCTGCCCAAATTTTAGCTTTTATTCGCTGAGGAACATGTGAGTCCATCTCATCGCATGCACTTATCATGGGTGTAGGTTGGGCTGCCAGAACCGGACCCAGGCTCCAGTCCCCTATTCCTAATGACATAACAATGGGTGTGTTGATGTTGTTGTTGTTGCTGTTAAAGTAGGAACCGACTCCTTATTAGTCCATTCCTACTTGGGGGTTGTGGAGATAATATGAAGGACTAATGCACCCAAGCAAGCCTACCTGAATTCCCAGATATCGGTCTGCAGCCAGGTGTCACGTCCGTCTTGTTCAGTCAGTCAGAATCATCTCCCCGATACAGCGTGTTTTCCGGTCCAAGTCAGGGCTACGCATGAGCGGCATCCACATCGGCCATTCCAAATATACTACGCACCCCCCTACTATAGTAGTACGGAATATACGCCCAAAACACCATAAGGCCCATCAGCCTACTACTACATTCTTTCCCCTTATGTTTGGGGCCTGATGCCCAGGGGCTATCAGTTAACTTAATGAACTCGAGATTTCGACCTCCTGTCCCATATAAAATATTCCAGCATACTGATAAAAACCCCAACTTGTTAACATCTAACCAAATAAAATACTTTGCTTTAGAAATGAGTTTATTTAAAATTCCACCAGAGTTCTGGATATGGGGGATAGCTAAAACAAGCTACTCCCCCAAAAGTGCCACTCTGAGTCCATAATCTTAAAATATTACTGGTTATCCACATTCCCCCAGAGTGCCGGATATGAAGGCTGGCCGAGACCGGCCAGTCCCCCAAAGGTGCCACCCTGGAGTCTGGACCCTTAAAATGTTACTAGTTATCCCCATTCCCCAGAGTGCCAGAGATGAGGGCTAGCCGAGACCGGCCAGTCCCCCAAAATCGCCACCCTGGAGTCGTGACCCCCGAAACAAATTATCCATCCACACCTTTCATTAAAATTATTACCCTAATCCTAAAACTAAATGCATTTCCCTTGCCAAAATCCCACCCCAATATCTCAGGGGGCAGTTACAGGGGCCAGCCGAGCTATACTCACCAGTCCCCCGGTCCCTGTCACCTTGTCCCCAACCCATCTAACACTAATACAAAATCAGTTGCACAATTCAGGCTCTCCCCCCATGAACCACCATCGGCACCCATGTCCGTCCATCCCCCTCAAAACTTGGGGAGCTTAAAAAGTCTGCAGGCATTTTGCCGTGTGTTGTAATTTTTACCTGTATATGGCGAGATTCTGCTGGTGGACGTTTCGTCCCCGAGGCCCGCCCCCTGTACAGACCTTTTGGTCTTTGATCTATGTTGGCATTTGTGGGAAGTTGATGCTGGGTCGACATCGGGCCTTACAAGTTAGTCTTTTGGGTTAAATGCCGTCATTTACATCTGATGACGATACAGCTCACCAATCTCCAATGTACGAGTTGTCACAGCGAAACAGCTCACCAATTTACCAGTATACGAGTTGTCAGAGCATTTCCATCATAGCTCTCTAGATTTGTATCTAATACCGCTTATGCCGGTGCTAGGGGCCGTGTGGTCATATCATCCAAGTTGCCACATGAACAGGTACAATAAAAGCGTACCTGAGATACAACACATATCACGAATCGCTAGATTCTTGGTATGTGATTTAGAATAGGTTAACCAGAAGACTATTCTGTGAAGTCATGTGACGCAGTCAGTATGTCGGCACCTCTTCCCACTTCCCTTATATGTGTTGTAATTCGCACACCATCTTTGGGGCCAGATTTCTTGCCTGGGCTATTTGACGTACTACTGGCCACAGGTACCAAGGTGTGTTCACAGGAGGAGCCACTTTGGGAGGAAGATAGGGTACATGAGATTCAAATAGTATCCGATCCAGCTCCATGTCCCGGAGGGCCTGATCACGAACGGGCAGGCTGACCGCAAGGGCACTCAAACTGAAATAGACATTGCTGAATGCCGTAGTCCATGCCTGCACGTCCCCCTCATCCCCAACAAAGCAATGCAGCTGGATCGGATGGTGCATCCCAACTGCCTCACGCAGTAACCCTATGCAATCATCACGGGCCAGCTTTTTCTCAGAGTTTTCTTCTCGGCAATGGACCACCACGGGGAGATTGTATGCCTTCTCAGCCATGGGAAGAACTCTCCGGAGGAAGTCGGCCTGCCATTCCCTCTCTTCTTTAGACTTGTGATCTTTATAGTCTAAGCCGACCTCCCCGAGCCCCACACAACCAGGAGACCCCAGCAGTTTCAACAAATTTTAATAACTGTCCCGATCCCACACGCCCCTTACACTGGTCACATGAGGATGAAGGCCATATGTCACCGGTATCCGATGATCACCACGAGCGCAGAAAAAGTCGTCCCAGTGCTCGTGAAACACCAGATTACCGATGACATACTGTACCACCACAGCAGACTCGCCAAGCTGGGACCACCGCCGTTCTGCAAGGTGTTGGATACCCTCAAAGTCCCTCACTCCCAGTCGGCACATGACAAGGTCCATGTGAGCATGGGCATCCACCACACGACCTCCTAGACCACAATCCGGTATTTGTTGAGGCAAAGGAGATAATGCCACTCGGTCCAGCTCGCCCCTCTGTGTCGCTGTCAGATGAACCAATACTCTGACCAAAATCTTCCAGTACCAGAGGGAGACCACCGAATTGGGTGGACTGACAGAATATGGACCCTCAATGATCTCCCCCCTAGACTGGTCGAAAATGGACATCAACAGCCTGGTCATCGGGGCGGGCTGGTTAGCACGATTAGCCATTCCTCCCTCTGGGTACAACCCATGATCAACGATGTACTTCAATAACCGGGTATAGTCCAAGAGACCGCATGTCGCCATGATTTGCTGAAAATATCTATGAACCAATGCCACCCGCTGATCCAAACGGCGATCTGAGAACCCCCAGTGTTCCCTTGGGCCATGTTCCTCGCGTATGGCATGTCTCCTAACGAAGGGGCGTGTACCTTCTGACTGTTTACATTGCCAGCAGCACATGTCTGGGTACAAATAATAAGGGAAGTGACGGCGTTCAACATGACGTCTGAACTGCTGAGCACGTATTGGGCATAAAGGGCACTGTGGTCCCCGTTTTGTCGCATCTGACACACTTATATCCCCGGAGCCCAGGGTAGGGTCAGCCTCTAGAGGTGGCTCACGCATCTCGGCGCTTACCTCTGAAGCTTCCCCGCCGGCGCTCCGTTCCCCTTCCCCTTCCCCCACAATTTCACCCGCTATCAAAGGATCGCACTTCGTGGGCGGACACCAATCCTTGTCCTCTATATCCACTTCTGACCTACAGACTCGAGCCCGCTTGGCCAGTGGGATAAGAGGCTCACCCACACCTTCGATAATGGTATCGTCATCCAACTGAAGAATGTTGTCCTCTTCTCGCTCCCTCCTCAGTCCTCCACTGCCTAACCCCCTTGGTTCACTGAATTTGTTCGCGGATCCCTGGGTAGGACCGACCTTGATGGAGGCACTGCTGTGCCCCTCATCATCAGTCAGGTCCTCCCAGTCCTCCGCATTCCTCAATTCCTCCGCCAACTTCTCCAAGTAGTGTCGAAACATTCTACAAAGAGAGTGGTCACCCATCACCACATATATATAAATATCCACATTGGGGGTTAGTCAAGGATTAGTGACTGTTAAAATATTAGACATGTTAAAACTCCAAAATAATCATCAACACACCACACTTACATATGGAGCGTGCACTATTCCAAACCGCCAAATATGGGGCATATTCATCATGTAACTTCCCTGGACCCCCATATTCTAATTTCCAGCGGGAAGGGACAATGCTACTAAAAAGTTATTCACTGAAAACTGATTTTCCACACTCAACTTCCATACTTCTAGTGACCTATTCAATCCCCTCCCTTTCTAACAAAGGACATAGTCCTGTAGGAAGCCTGGCCTTTTCGAGTTCCTGCCACTTCGAGTAGTCGTGGCCTTCTCCTCTGGTGCAACCTCTCCCAGACCATGTACATTCTGTAACTCTGGTGTTGATGCTTGTATTTCTGGTTCATGTGAACCTTGTGCCTCCGAAACAACCGAGAACAGTTTATCCAATTGCATGGGAAACACATCATCAGTTAGTTTGCAGGTCTGGGGAGACGTCCCATTCGGGAAATTCATCCCTTGGCCTTCAACTTCCTGATGTCCAGCTGCCCCAGCAGAAACCATAGCACAATCCTCTATTTGCGAAATACCTCCCTCAGCAGTCGACACTGTTGCCTCCTTATCCGAGTCCATCTCCCGAAGCAAATCGTGACGCTTCTGGCGGATCCATAAGGGCACCTCCCGATCCTCACAAATCCGCAGGTGATCATGATGGATAACAAAGCTTCGTTTCCGATCTTCAATGCGATAGAGGACCGGTGATAGTACTTTGGCCACTAAGAAAGGTGCCAGAAATACTGGTCTCAGTTTTTTACTTTGTCCAACCTTACTGGCTTGGTCCCGACGGTAAACAAGATCCCCTACACCAAAGGTACGAGCAAATGCCTTCAAATCATAAGTACGCTTTTGCCTCATCTGAACCCCCATCAACTGATCGCGGGCCAACTGGTGTACCTCTTCTAACTGCCTGCAGAGTCTGGTCAGATATGTGGATTCACCCAAACTCTCATAGTTTGCCTGTGCAACACCCATAACTATGTCCACGGGCATCGTAACCTCTCTGCCCAACATCATAAGGTTGGGAGAGAACCCTGTATCTCTATTTGGCATGGCCCGAATGGCCATCCCAATCAGAGAAAGATGTTCATCCCAATCAGACTGTCTGCCCTCCAAATGACACCGAATCATTTGTAGGAGTACTCGATTGTACCTCTCTACTTGTCCATTAGAACAGGGTAGATACGGTGTTGTACGGGTCTTTGTCACTTCAAACAGTCGACAGAACTCTGCTAAAAGATTTCCATCAAAATTTCTGCCCTGATCTGTATGAACTTGTAATGGTGTTCCAAAACGAGCTATGAAATTCTCCAGGAATGCCCGTGCGATATCTTCAGCAGGCTGTTCGGAAAGAGGACAGATTTCTATCCACTTTGTAAATTGGTCCACCATCATAGGACATACCGGTTACCTTTGCTCGACCGGACAAATGGCCCTAGTATGTCAAGATGCACACGTTCCATTGGGGCCCCTGCATGATATGCCCCCAATTCCCCTCTAGGATTCGCCCGCGGCTTCTTGTTTCGGTTACAGGTGGCACAAGTCTTAACATATAGCTCAACGTCCCGACTGGAGCATGGCCAAAAGAAAGAGCGTTTCACCAGCGCGTAGGTTTTATCCCTACCTAAATGGCCGCCTGTTTTTGAATCATGTACATGTCGCATGACTTCTTGACGCAGCCCCAAGGGCACCACTATTTTGAGCCTACTAAATGAGCCATACTCCCAACGGTTAAACAATACTCCACCCTGCAAGACCAACTGGTCCCGACAGAGCCAGAGCTGCTTCGCCACTTGTCCTTGCAAAAACAATCTTGAGGGCTCCCTTCCAGCCTCTAAGGCCTCGATTACAGCCCGTAACTGTGGATCTGCCAGCTGTCTTTCTCGCAATTCCATGGGACCATAAACATTCCATACAGTCTGTGGATAATCCTTTTCCTCATCACTGGTCTCTTTGTCCTCTGACCCTACCCGATTGACAGACACCGCCTTCGGCCCCACAATCGCCACGGGGACTACATCGTCCACATCAATCTCAAATCGTCGCCACTGATGATGCGCCCGCACACAATAGTTACATCCTCCACATGGCAAGTCTTGTGGTGCACACCCAGCTGTATAGCAATTGCACGATTTTAACTCATCCGGAATTCGTGACAGACCATCAGCATTACAGTGCTTAATCCCCGGTCGATGTTGTATGGTCATATCAAACTGTGCGAGTTCTTCCAGCCAGCGTGCCAGTTGGCCCTCAATGTTCTTAAATCGGGTAAGCCAAATCAAGCTGTTGTGGTCAGTTCTCACAGTAAAGGGTCGCCCCAATAGGTAATGTCGGAAGGCTCGAGTAAAGGTGACCACGGCCAACAACTCTTTACGTGTGGTACAATACCGTCTTTGTGGCGCAGGCAGATTGCGACTTGCAAATGCGATAGTTCTTTCCACCCCGTCCTGGATCTGTGACAATTCTGCCCCTACCGCTGTGTCTGAGGCATCGGTATCTAGAATAAACCGACCATCTTCAATAGGGTAGGCCAAGACTGGTGCATTTATTACGGCTGCCTTCAGATCTTCGAAGGCCTTCTGATGTTGCTCCTCCCACTGGAATGTAGACTTCGGGCCTGTCAACGTGTACAGGTTCCCTGCCACTTGCGCAAACTTGGCTATAAAATCCCTATGATAGTTCACAAACCCAAGGAACGATTCCACCTCCGTCCGGTTAGTCGGGACAGGCCAATCCACAAGAGCTTGTGTCTTCTCCTGGGTAATCTGAATACCATTGCGACTGACCAATTTCCCTTGAAACTCCACCTCGATCTGGAAGAGTGCACATTTCCGGGGCTTCAATTTCAGATTGTATTCCCGAAATCGCAGTAGTACTGCTCTCAAATTCCGGAGTGCTTCCTCAAAGCTCCGGCCAATAATAATCACATCATCCAAATATGCCAGGACCTCTTTCCAGGGCAATCCTCGGAGAACAAGATTCATCGCTCTTTGAAATGTTGCTGGAGCGTTACAGAGGCCGAAGCCCATTCTGACATGCTCAAAGAGACCATACTTCGTAATGAAGACCGTCTTATGCCTATCCTCCGGATCAACGGAAATTTGCCAATAGCCTGCGGCTAGGTCAAGACTACAGAAGTACTCCGCTCCGCTTAATGTATCCAGACATTCGTCGATCCGGGGGAGAGGGAAGGCGTCCTTCGTCGTTTTGGTGTTCAGCTCGCGAAAATCCACACAGTAACGTACACTCCCGTCCTTTTTACGTATGAGCACGGGGGCAGAAGCCCAATCCGATTCCGAGGGTTGAATGACCCCTGCACCCAACATGGATTCTAGATGTTCCTCCTCCTCTTTCTCAAAGCCACGTGGCGTTCGTCTACCCCGCTGCCGCACAGATGTTGCATCCCCTGTGTGTATTCGATGCTGAGTGGCTCTAAACTCCCCCAAATCAAGATCGTGTTTTGAAAATACATCCTGAAATTCCACCAGAGTTGCCCGCAAGGCTTCCGCCTGTTCTGTAGTAATATTGCCACAAGAACTCTGGAAGAGGCCCACCAAATGCTCCGGTATCTCCCCTACTTTCCCGCCTGAACCTCCCTTAACTCCATTGTCACTCCTTATTATGTGTTGATCCGGTTCCGGTTCCTCACACATTTCATCCACTTCTATTGCATTTCCCAACCAGGCCTCTCGAGGGACTACTATCTCCCGATTGCTCTCATTTCGAAGGCATACCGGAACACATGCAGCCCCGCGAACAGCCATCTTGGGAATCAGCAAACCTGACTGATCATACACTGGCTCTACCACGTAGTCAGACTCTGTGAAATGCGCCAACTCTCCAGTTGCTATCTTCATACTACGTGGTGGCACCCGCACAGATTCACGCAGGGTCACTCTGCAAATTGGGATACTACCCCCCTCACCACATACCTTAGACAATGCGGGTACTATCATTCCATTTACCATTAAAATGTTTTTATTGAAATCTATAACACAGTTCTGAGCTGTCAGAAAATCGTAGCCAAGCAGCAGATCATCCACTATAGGAGCGACAACTACATCCCACGAGAACCTGAACGACGAAATCCCAATGGAAACTCCGCGAACAAGCTTCCCATATTCTGATGCTCCTTGGAAGGCCCCAGTCAAACGGATGGGCGCCGTGGGCAAACCCTCTAAGCCCAACCGCTGATACAGTTGTTCGCTCATAACCGTTACCTGGGCCCCAGTATCAACCACAGCTGCCACTAGGGTCGAACTAATTGTTATTGGCACGGTCAAAGACCAGCCAGTCAGACGATTTATGCATACATCCTTGACCTGGTTATCTTCTGTGTGATGGGGTTGGTTCATTCCACTATCCTCTGGACTCCCTTTGGTCTTGTCGTCCAAGTTCATTAGGAATGGATTAACTTGCGTCTTACTTGACTGCTCACCATGCGAAACGGCTGGCTCCGAAATACCTAGAGACATGCCGCTTCGCTTCAATGAGGTCTCTCTGCCTGATGCCACAACCATAAGTTGGTACTAGTACTAGCTACCTTTTCCTTTTTCTTCAGTTCCCTTTGGCCATTCTCTTGCCGGACTGGGTTTCGGCCATCTCCCCCAGTCCTTAATGGTTTAAATGATCCACGGCAGCCTTGGTTTGCACATGGCTTTTTTCCAGACTTGGACAGTCTCTGCTGATGTGGCCCTTCAAATTACATGAATAGCAAATTATCGGACGTCTCGGACTTGTTCGGCCAGGACTAGTTGATCGAGGGCGTGGAGAGTTGATCAAAGGCTCTCCCGGGCGAACTGAGTTGTTTATACCTGCCGGACTTGGGCATTCGTTCCTACACTTCAGATCAGCTTAATCTTCCAATTAGTGAACAGCGTTTACGCACCGTTAGCGCGCCAACGTGCTGGCCTAATCACCAAGACTTATTACACCCCCCATGATGTGACCCTTGCCGCCACGCGCCGGTAGAATATAGTCCGGTCAAACCACTGAACCATTGTGAGCATGTCGGCGGTAAACAAAGGCTCCCCGTTGGCGCGCTTGCCGGATTGCGCGCTAACAGCCGTCACTGCTTAAAACTGAATTGTTTTCAAAGAGTTCCCCTCGGCGGTGTACGGCAAGAACACAATCTATTCTACAGTTTAAATTACTGGCTAAGTAATTAAAAAAATATATAGAATATTTGACTTCAATAAGAATGCTGTAAATGATTATCTATCATTTTTTGTTAGCGCTCCAAGGAAACTCGGCCGTCTTGTGAACATTCGGTTGAGACTACGAATAATCTTCATTACCAAAAGTTTCGCCAAAGATAGCTAAAAGTATGCCTAAATATATTATCAGAATTCATAAAACGTTGGTGTGTGCAAATTGCGAAGGCCGCCTCCTCTTTCAGAACGGCCAGTAAAACGGTTGAACGTAACGTTTCAAATGAATACAGCTTCGTATAAATTCAGACACACGGGCGAGTTGAGGTCATAATCGGGGCAACATGCAGTGCTCGGTCAGACTAGTTGTCTCTTTGGCTTGTCTTGTTACAACCGCCTAACCAAAATATACACAGAAACTCAAAAGATCAATTAGCCCCTTACAGAGAATGACAAATACTCCAATTGTATATGCTCTTTATTCGTTACCGCCCGACTGTTAAAGGTTGCACACGAAACTTCCGATGAGGAAATAAGAATTAACATTTATGGCCCACACATCCATCGTTTCAGCTAAATAACAAAAAAGAAACAATAACAGAGATTTCTACCTAAACAATAAGTTAATGCCATTTCATTTCTTTTCAAATGAGACACAGATGCGCATTTTGTTGGACGAAAGCGGGATATCGCTTTACCCCGTCAGAGAGAGAATGCACTGTTATGTTTATATTCTCCACTTGTTTACGCCAAACTTAACGAGATTATTAATCTTTACAGTGTTGTTTTCTTGCTGACAATATAACATCCGTTATACTGTTCGACAGGAAGTATACATTAACACATTTGAAATGTTGGTCTTGATGTCGGGGATGGAGGGAGGGACTTCAGCTATAAATAATGTGGGTCCACTGTTCGTTTTACCATTCTCACCTCGTCTCTCATTACAGAAATCACTCTACCTGGTCTTACTGAATATCTCACTTTCTATCGGCAAAACATATTTTTCGTCGTGAATTTACACCAGGATTGCGCCGCAAGAAAACCCTGACGTCAACATGTCTCGTCGGTTCTTGTCCCACTGATTAAATATTTATACACTGCATAATCCGGTAGTAAAATCCTGGGAATTTACTCTTGAATGGTCAAAATTAACACAATTTGCAAGAATTTTTGAATATATAAAAACGAATGACTTGAACTTGCGCATCTGTATGAGAAGCGGCCGTAAAACTTCCAATAAACAAATACCTATTCTTTAATACCAGAAAAGCTATTCCGTGAGACGCGCAAGTCTGGGTCAACTTTGAAAGCAGGTGTCCGACGAAGCACAAATTACAATCCATTTTGCAAGCAGTGTTTATGATTAAAATAAATCTTAAATCTATTTCCTTTTACAAATTGGTGCCGATTAATGCCACGTGGACTCCCAACTGATTTTCTTGAGCTCTGTCGCGTGAACGATCGCTCGCTAACAAAGCAGCTCGCTTCCAGCCATTGTCTGACCGTGTTGATAGCGCGCGGCCTGTGTCCAGTCATGTCGACGGACTACATTCAACGGAGTTAGAACAATGGCCAGCCGATAATCATGGGCATTGGCGCGCTATACCTTTGTGTTGGCGCACTTCGTTTGCGCGCCGTTGGTGCGCTAACACTAACCTTTCAGCTGATCTGAGTACGTTGTCCACGTCCACCACAATTATAACATGCACCTGCATCTCTACTTGGCGATATGGATCTACTACCAGTGAGTGAGTAGGATTTAACGTCGTTTTCAACATTGTTTCAGTCATATCACGACGGTGCCTACATGTGCCAGAGCACGAGAGTGTCCACAGTTCCTATTATTCTGGACACTGATCAGCCCAGCCAGTACAGCACTCGGTCACCCATCCAAGTATTTACCGAGCTCAACGCTGCTTAACTTCGGTGATCTGACGAGAACCGGTGTGCCCAGCGTGATGCGCCGTACCCTGGATCTACTACCATACAACAATGGGGCCAACAACTGTTTTGCAGCTTCCAGGAACTTTGCCTGGTCAGAATTGGTCACAGTAACTTCCTTTGCTGTATCCATGTCAAAAGAGACCTGTCGAGTCATTGCTGATTTACCCCCCAAGGCACGCTGATTATGTATGGATGCAGTCACAAATTCCAAAGCCTCCTGGATAGATAATGGGTTTTTCGCCATGGCGAGGAGTGCCGCTGACTTCTCTCTGCAGTGGAGGAGAAACTGTTCCGTTGCCACTGCCTGTACCATATGGTCGGGGGAGTCCGGAAACCCCTCCCTGGCCAGTTAGAGACAGCGATCACCAAAGTCCTCTAATGTCTCATCCGCAGCACGTTCCTCTGTCTGAAGTCGTCTGCGGATAGATGCTGGTGGTTCCCGTTGACCATATCGCTTCTCCAATTCTCGAACCAAATGATCATAATCATCCATTATTTCAGTGCCACTGCTGCGTAGGAACTCTACAGCCTTGCCGCGCAGACACTCCGTTAACTTCTCCAAGCGTTTCTCCCTATGCCAGCCATATCTCCGGGAAGTTATTTTAAACTGGAACCAAAACGAGTTCCATGTTCCTGTTATCCCGGAAAAAGTATCCATCTTGGGTGGAGGAGGACTGCGTCGTCTCTGGTGGTAATAACCCGCTCTATCTGGGCTACCTCCACTACCATGTCGTTCTCTACCCCTATAGCGGCCTTCTGGTTCAGCACGTATACCACGTTCGCCGGATAAGTCTCTATCACCTCGACCTCTCCACTGATTGTTGAATATGTCCCGATCACCTCTGAATCTCCGGTTATCATTAGGTAACTCCCTATTATCACACGGTCTCCGGCATTCCTCAGACGACCCCCTTTCACCACGTCTCCAATATCCACCAGGCGGCTCTCTGTCCCCGTTTCGTCTCCGACGTACAACCAATGAATCGCGATCACCATGGGGTGTCTGATGTTCCTCTGATGAATCCCTATCAGTGCAGGGCCTCTGATGTTCACGAGCCAAATCTCTATTAATAGGATATCTCTGACGTTCATCTACTGTATTGTCACTATATCTCCAGTGCTCTTCTGGAACATTCCTATCCACACTGGGTAGTCTCCTAGGATCTTGTCGCATAGGACTGTTTAATGTGGGGGTCCAACTCTCTTCCCCCCCCCCCCTAACATTCCCCTTATTTCTCGAGAGGTGGAACTAGCCTGTTTGTTACCAATTGGTTCACCAGCACTCACTAGTGGGGGATGTATGGTCTTCTCTTTTGTTTGCGAGCAGTGCTCTACTGTTGGTACCCTTCCTTGTAGACTTCCCTGTAACCGTGTAGGATGTAGTATTGACCCGTGCCGTCGGCCCACATGCCCAACTGTTCCAGACACCGGTACCTTATTTTGTTCGTGGTTTGCAGATGGTGTTATCATTGCTTCCCCATATTGACCATGGTAAACGTAGGCAGCCGGCTTTGGAATTTCATTACACTCATCTTGGTAGAGATGTTGTCTAGGTATTGGCACCCCACTTTGACCATTTGGAGTGTCAAGTCTATTTGTCTGCTGTGTCATCTCCCGCAGATGACCTGGGAGTGTATGATCTCTCTCTAATGTGCTGGGGCCATATCCCCTCCCCATCAACACAGATCGCTCCCTTTCCCGGGAATCGTTTTTACCATGAGAAAACGGGGGATACCTGGATGGCTGAGCCAATGAATAACCAGTATCTGCTATCGACTTCCCAGCTACATATATCCCTGATGATGGGATCTTCTTTTGCATTGCACTAATCCAAACTGCCTGGGGGTCAGCTGCTGTAAAATCCAGGGTAGTCCCTCCTGAAGTATCCATACCCCATTTATCCCACCCAGTAGCTCCCTCTATTTCCGGATTCATCCCAATGGTTTGTGCCATGGGCAAATGGTGTACCACATTATCTGTTGTGGGTCGCAACGATTGCGATATCTTTTCGGACACCATTCCCCCAGGACCCACCCTACCCATAAACTCAACCGCCTGTTTCAGCTGAAGATACATTGCATCTAACGAGCCTTTAATTGTCGAAACTTCTGTGGTCAAATCCCCAAACCTGTGGCCCCATATGGCATTGTCCTGCTCTCGGTATTGACTTATGGATTCCTCCAACATCCTGATTTTACCAGACCAATTTTGTCCCATCTCTTCCATTTTCTTGGTCACCTTTTCTCCTACCCTATGTTCCACATATTGCTTGGTAAGTGGAACCTCTATCCCAGTGATCTCAGAAGACAATCCATAAATGGCCACTTCGGTCATTTTGGTTGCTTTAGCGAAACGTTCAACAGTCATCACCCCCCCCCCCCCTTCCTGCTGGAGTTTCAGAATAGAATTGGCCCTTGAATCGCCAATCCCTTGAATTTTTGTAAGTTCTTCCAAGGGGGCTATTGTAACATCTATTCTCCCCTCCATATTTGGATTCTACAAGCGGCCCAATCAGAGGAGAATAAACTAAAACAAACACAGCAGGTTAACCTCCGTGCTATAAAAACACCAACCAAATGGGTGGCTACTTACGTACCACTCCAAGTAGATGTTAATTAAGTAAAAAATTTACCTTAATTCGAATGCGGCTCGTGTATCTTTGGAACAGTGCACGCCCTCAAATATTAATATCTAAACACTCTCTAAGAAGTGTGAGCAAACACACCAAAAGCAATAGGGGAGAAAAAAAAATATAATAAAAATAAATAAATGAATATCTTCTTTTTTTTTCTTTCTTTCTTTCCGGAGTATCTTCTGACTTCAAATAAAATAATAATGCTCGGACAATACTGCTTGCAATATGTTTTTTTTTTTTTTTTTTTTTTAATGGTTAATCTTGACACCACTAGTAGGCTGCAACCAATGGGTTAATAAACTACTCCCCCAATTCCATGCACACTTATGAGTCTGCACTGTTTCTATCCGTGAGCAATGAAGATATCCTATCCAGCAGTTTCCACTTGTTGCAATAGGACAAATCACAACAACAAAAAATAAATAAACAACAAAATGAAAATATATAAACAAATGCAGGTTGGTGTACTGCAATGTAGCAGCAGGTCAATGTAATGTACTAGTGCACTAAATAAATTTAGTATAGTGTAGTGATACGAGAAAAAAAAAATTATTTAACTAATACCGTTTGTGCAATAGTAAACAATGACTAAATTCGTATTTCTATTATGTACCAATACTGAAAACTACTACTTTTTTTTTTTTTTTTTTAAATATTGTTACACCACAATGGGCAAGAAGCAATTATTCGATAATGGTGTTGTGATAGAAAAATAACAAAAGAATAAGTTTTATTTGCTATGCAATGAGATAGATCCTTAATATATGGTGTTGTTGTTGGTATAAAACAACAACAAAGAATTAAATTCTATGTCCAATATAGCGGATCTTTGTCCTATGGTCCTGCGAATCTGACCGTTAATATGATGATGTTGTCTAATGATGTTGTACAATAATGATAACCAAAGAACGGTATCTGGCAATCTTATTTCATATTACTAGCAAGACTCAGATTATATATTGTATCAGATGTTGTTTGTAAACAATACTATCAAAATGTACTGTTGCTGATCAATGAACAACTTCTATTATGATACTGCACCACAAAACTCAGAACCAATTCTTACTGCTCATCAGTAAACAACAATGCAGAAACCGGTATCTGATATTCTAGCACAATAGAAATAGAAAGCAATATTAAACCCTGTTGCGTACTGGAAAATGCAAACAGAAGTAGCTGAATATGGACTTGTTTATATATAATACGGATAAATGCCTGAAACTATCATAAATTTGTATTAACCGTACCTGTTGTTGTTAATAAATGCTGTTGTTGATGTTGTACAAGAGAAACTAAACAGTTGTTGTTGTTACTGTATCACAGAAAACTAACAGTTGTTGTTGTATCATGAAAAACTAAACAGTTGTATCACATAAACTCAACAGTTGTTGTTGTTGTTGCACAACAGTACAAAATCAAATTATCAACAGTTGTCCCCAACCGCAAACCAATTGCATCAAAGTACAAGTCTGTTAATGCTTTACCCTGTTTGATCAAATTATATTGTCAACACCAAAGGTCCCACTGGTCAAGCCACCCAATTATCACAAGTTGGAATCGGGTGAAAATATACGTAATATCTGTTGGATGGGCGACGGAAATATTCGATGGGGCTGAACAGTTATCGGTTAACAATAATGTACAATGTAAGTTAATTGGTTGACAAATAGTATCTGTTGGTACTGTTGGGCAGAAACACTATATATGTTGTTGTTGTTACAACACAATACAAAAAAAACAAAAGAAATAGATAAATAAAATAACCAGAGACCAAATAAATTTTACTAAGTTCCTCTCATATACCACCCCTAGACAAATTAACAGGTCCACTAACCACCCCTGTGTACGCACGTCAATATATGTGCAATGTTCCCTCAATGGGGGGTTGGGATAATTTATGGAACCAATCAATGTCAACAGCTCCCCACTATGCGATTTGCCCTGCTGTCAGAGTGGCAAAAGAAGCTTTTCCAAACCAATAATATATAACCCACAAACAATCACACTCAATTGAATCTACCGGTGTACAAATATATCACAACGTGGAAACTGCTGGCGGAATACGCCGTATTTTTTTCACAATTTATTTTCTTGAAAAGATTCTTTTTTCTTATTTGCAAAGAGCAATATTTTCTACAATTTTGTACAAATAATTTTCTCAATACCGGAAGATAAATTTCTTTCAATTCTTATTTTTCATAACGTACTGGCCAAATTATCAACGCCTATAAGAAATAAATACGACAACGGCAAGAAACTCGTGTTTGACCTTGTGCGTGCTCATCAGTATGCAAGGTCGACCTGCTTTGGCGCGCTTTACAAAAACAACATAAGCCCTTCAAGTTATTTGCCAGTATTTCGACAAATAAAACGTCCGAGGATCAGGCCGTAGGCAGTTTGCACCGACTATCGTACCGTCTCCCCATCCGCATTAGTTGTCAGTAGCTATTTTGTCGGTAAAGTTGACCAACTTTTACAGATTTGTCAAGATGGCGGCTGTCGAGAAAAAATTTTGGTTTCGTTTTTGCATGAATTCGAAATCCGACTTCTGACTCCAATAAAGTAGGAACCGACTCCTTATTAGTCCATTCCTACTTGGGGGTTGTGGAGATAATATGAAGGACTAATGCACCCAAGCAAGCCTACCTGAATTCCCAGATATCGGTCTGCAGCCAGGTGTCACGTCCGTCTTGTTCAGTCAGTCAGAATCATCTCCCCGATACAGCGTGTTTTCCGGTGCAAGTCAGGGCTACGCATGCGCGGCATCCACATAGGCCATTCCAAATATACTACGCACCCCCCTACTATAGTAGTACGGAATATACTCCCAAAACACCATAAGGCCCCTATCAGCCTACTACTACACTGTTATCAGAAACATCTTGCCGTACATACGAGGAAGAATTGAACGGGGGAGAACATGATGTAACATTGTCTGCACTGGCTGACACGTGGCCTGGGAGGCCCGGACAGCTGTTTGAGAATCGACCCATTTGATTGGCTGGGAATGGGGGCATCTGGGGAAGAGCTGACCCCGTCCCATCTTGGCTAGAAATGTTCGCGCCAGTCGGCAAACACGTGGGAGACAAACTTGCAAAACCTGCGTTATAATTCCCCCGATTCAATCCCAAGGAAGGAAAGTGATTATTTTCCCGCAATAAACCAGAGGAATTTATGTTGTCACATAGCAAAGAGGAAACCGCCCGAGAATGGATGCCGGCCTCGTTTACGTTATGGCTAAGTGCAGGGGACATACAATTCTGAGCAGTGGTAGCAGCATTGCCGCCAACGCTTTGGTAAAGGATACCGATACCTGACCCTCCATCCGAAGAAAGACTGTGTCCCACCGTCACACTGGCAGGTTGTGCAGGAAGGCTGGGCTGAGGTTGTGACTCAGTAGTTGTACACCTACCGCCAGTCCCTTTCTTGGACTTTTTCGGCTTTGCCGCCATCGGGACTGTCCGGAGTTATTCTCCTGGCTGCAGCTCTCTTCCGTCTTTCCATAGCTAAAAACCAGCCTCCACAAATTCAGGGAACGAAATGCAAAAACACGAGAGCAACTGGTTCACGCACGTGATAATTACATCGGGGGGCACAACTCTAGCATCCTGCCAGCATGCAAACCAGGCAAGGGTAGATAACTGAGAACAATTGTGGAGTGTTATCTCCCTTACACCAGACAGCCACCCATTTGCTCAAATTCGGATAATGTGAACTAACGATTAGCGTTAGTTGCATTTAATAGGCTTTTACTCATCCACTTTGTATCCACTTTGTGCAGCGCTGTGTGGAAGCTTACGAAAATAAATGTATAAAATGCAAAAAAAATAAAAATAAATAAATAAATAAAATAAAGAATAATGCTGGCGGGGTAATTTTTTACAACAGTATCTCGATTGTCTGTCTCCATACGCACATGCAGACATCTACTTCTCACCATGAGTCAGCGCATGCAGGGACAGGCTTATCTGAATCTCACGAAAAATTTGACGATTTCTTGAGATCCATTTGACTAGAAACACAGAATCCACCGAAGTGAAAGTTGATGTTCATGCAGAGCGATGTGTTCAGGCCATCCAAGACTGCTTCAGCAAATGCACTCGTCAAAAAAAAAAAAAAAAGGCCTCCTTTAAAACCATTTGATGATGTTCTCATAAGCAAGATTTTTCTTATTTTTACATGTATTAAACTTCTCTTCCTACAAGATGTGATCGATCTACCATGAATTCATCAGTTGAACTCTAAAATATGTGACTGTGAGAACAGGTGTTATGGATCTGTACCTGGTACATCACATCTCACAGAAAACTCGGCAGGCTCATGTAGGTCTAAATTTGACAGGTTAAATACTATACATTTGGCGGTCATATTAGAAGGGTTCACATTAGAGACCAACTTGGGTGCCGATCTTTCTCGTGTACATATATTGAAGTATCTACCACCAAATGTTATGATTCTAAGTGTAATTTGAGCAACTCTGGAAAAATTTCCAGGTTAATCGCCGTTTATCGGTTAGCTAAATAATATATAGCCCTCACACGAGTATGCTCATACTCGTGAGGCCTATATATTATTTAGCTATTTATCGGTGTGACCATGGTGGCACATCTTGATTACCCACCGTGTTTTTATTCCACACTAAATTTATTCCACATTTCTTCGTCAAAGTTTTACACCTTGACAGGTTAAAGGCATTTTTGGCGAATTAGTTTGATTCTGTGAATATTTTTAAGACAATTCATGAAATCTCGAGGAATTTCTAATTTTCTCGAGCTTTGATCGGCTGTCTACCTGTGTCGGAGTTATACTGTTCCAACTCATATCACTAATCTATGCAGAATTCACGGAACTTCCATGCGAATTAGAAGCGAATTCCTCGGATTCATTGGCAATGGTTATCTTTTCGAATTCGAGTTTGCAGTAACATTGATAGAATATTTGTTTCCTTACCTGGTGATGACAGTGATGATCATAACTGTGGCCACAAGAACAACTGCTCCTCCCAACACTCCTGCTATGATGGCTACTGTTATATCATAAAGAAAATTGTCTATATACTCTGCTAAACCTGCAAAGTTTTCTGTGGCTATACTGCAATGATATCTTTATAACGTTGATTCTAATTTGAATTTACACTGCCGATCGAGAACTAAAGTTGTTTTCCTGGTATCCTTAGATCGGTATGAATTTTGGTCGTTATGGAACTGTCCAAGCTAGGTTCTGGCCAACATAATTACATGTAGTTTCCATTTGCTGACAATTTACTGAAGACATTGACATTCATATTCTAATAGAATATAAAAAGTTTTTCAAAAATACATTAGGGCCTACTCACCAAGCATAAACTTTGGACAATAATATATAGAAAAGTACTGTTATGCTGTAAATTGAACTTCATTTTTGTAAACATAATTTGGTTTTCACATTAAGGTTATATGTACCTTGAAAGTATATCATATGTATATATAATCTGTATTCTGATATGGATAAGTTACAATACAACTTACAGTAGCCACAATGATAGAAAAAAAGGCCAACAAGCTTTTGATGTAGACTAGAATCAGCTTCAATATAATAGCATTCAAAGATGAGACAAGATTGGTTGACTGTTTCTCATAACGAGCTCAAGGTTTGATTGATACAAACAGAGAAGTCTAACAATCAACCTTGGCTGAGAACTTTTTGACTATATGACACACATTCCTTTGGTCTTTACCATTGTTTTCTGGTTCAGCTGATATGGTTGTACCAATAATAGTCTTGTTCTGTGGTTGAAATGTTGTACTTTTTTGTATTGCATAATCAGGGTTCCTCAGTGCATATCTTATGGATGTCCCTTCTTTTTCAACAGTTTCTTACATTGTTTCCATTACCGACACATTTGTGTAGTTTCTTGTTGAGGCGGTTGAGGTTGTAGAAGCAGCATAACATTGTATGGCGACCTGGCCACTGCCTAGAAGATTATAAAGAGAGAGAAATATTGAGATATTTACTCATTACTGGTCAAAACACAGGTAACTGGCCTGGAAACAGAACCTTAAAAAGTATATGTAGCTTAAAATTTAAGAATTTGTCTAGTACATGTAGCAATGAAAACTTCCAGTACAAACAACAAATGTAACTATCAATCACAGACTATGATCATATTGTCTACACTCTGTATCTAGACATGAATTCTCTCTCTCTCTCTCTGGACGTCTACATTGTTGGAAGCCATATCTAACCTGGCCCCGCTGAGGCAGTTTTGTGTACTCCTCAGTGATTTTTGTCTTCTGTGGCAATAAATTATATTCAAATGTAAATATTTTTGAAGGGGTTTGTCCTGAGGATTCACAAAAGTAATTTACATAACTGTGCTGCTACCATGTAGAAAATATTCAAAATTTTAAAAAATGAAATGAAAACAATAACCTTCATTTTTCATTTAAAATTTTGTGGAAACTATTTAACCTAAATTTGATGGTATAACTTGACCAAATAGTAAACTTTTAAATTTCTGCCTAGTTCTATTTTTATAGTAGAATTTAACTAAAATGAATTGATAAAAGTCAATTATCTTACAACTTTCTAAATTAGAAGTTGACTAATTAAAAAATTAAGCCAAACTTATAAGAACTGAGATGCCTTTGACTAGATCACGACATAAATAACAAGCATGCCAAATTTCACAAGTGTAGTATGAATAGTTTTTGAGAAATTAAATTTTGTCAAAAATGAAATGTTATAAATTGGTCAAAAACCGTCCAGCTAAACACTTGAAGGAATAATTCTAGTCTTTCTGATGAATTCTATTACTAAATACATTTTGCAACCTGCGCATATAGAAGCCAGTCGCCAACATACTTATTCCAGATATCTTTTGTACAAAAAGTATTCAGTATAATGGTTTAAATCTAAAACTTGCTAGAACTTGACAGGCTGGAAAATTCTCAAAGATGAACTATAAAGTTAAATCACAAAGAAGATATATTTTTGTATATTAATATGTCAGACAATTGGCTCGTCATTGCCTGCAGTCAATTAGAGCACATACACACTCGTGCAGTCAGTAACACTTCACAATACACAGTCGTGCAAAAGGTTAATCTGTCAAACTACTATCACACCGGGCTTCCCGACCGTGCCACGACCGTCCCGATTCAAAAATATGGAAAATCGGGTGAAAAGTCGTGGCCAAGTCGGGAATGTCGTGGCGTGATCGGGGCTAGTCGTGGCATGTTCGTGAGGATCGGGAACGGTCGGGAGGGGTGCCACGACTTTTTAGGTCGGAGCTTAATAATCGGGAAACTCTCACGATTCTCAAAAATCGTGGCTAGGACGTAGTGAGGACGTGGCGCGGTCGGGATAGTCGGGGCACAGTCTTGGCTCAGTCGTGTTGCAGTCGGATTGGTCGTGGCCCAATCGTGGACGCTTCGAGGGTCTTGCTTCTCCCGACTACACGACAACAGAGCCACGACCAGGCCAAGACGCATCCGACACAGCCACGTTAGTGCCCCGATTGCGCCAAGAATATACCACGACTTAACCCGATTGTGCCACGACTCACACGTTCGGGCCACGTAAGAGACACGATCTAGCCACGACATCACCACGTTTTAGACAAGATTTACCTACAAATGGTATAAAAACTCAAGTTTTTGGATATTGTCATCGTTTGCAGAGAAGACAGCAAGCGGTACACAGCTCACCACTCACCACTCATCATGTCTCTCTTCAATGAAAACAATATTGAGTTAATCATCATGCATAGGTCTTGGCGCACACGTGGTAGAGATCGTGATCGATCGGGGCTGTGTCGTGGCGCAATCGGATAGATCGTGGCTCTGTCTTGGCGAGAACGTGGCACGAACGGGTAGTCGTGGTACTGTCGGGGCTCAGTCGTGAGAATCGTGAGTATAATCGGGGTACTGTCGTGGCTGGAACGTGGCTAGATCGGGACTGTCGAGGCTCAGTCGTGGTACAATCGGGGAGAGTCGTGGCAACAACGGGAATGTATAATTTTTAAACCGAAATTCGTTTATTTTTACACGATTCTACCCCGACTCATACACATTTTACAAGAATTATAGAATCGGCGTTGTCGGGACGGTCGTAGCAGTCGTGGTGTTTGGTGTGATAGACGTACCAGCTGGGAACCAGACTACTCAACGTGACCTTTACATATATTTCACATATTTTAGGAACTAAATTTTCAAACCTAAGAACCACTTTACTATTGGAGTTTGATTTCATTTTTTCACCAAATACTACACCCAAGACTGGTTTAGGATCCCATCTGCATATATACAATACAAGAACAGTATGCCATCAGAGAGGGAATTAAACTATGATACTGTGATCTCGGGATGCAGGAGATCGGTGTCTGCAGACTGTACAAGTATGTTTTCTTGTTGGGCATACAGTATGCTTCTATTCTAATGATTACAAATATATTTAACCTGGGATATAGTATGACGGAGGGATAAGAAGCCTCAGTGGTATGCAGGTCCAATACAGTTTTGTACAGTTTGCTATTGTTCAATGCTGACAACTTCCATCCCGTTTAAATCAACCTATTTTTGTGACACATCTGCTCTTTTAGCATCACAAAGAGAGTCAGATATCATTAAGATGTGACACATTAAATGCAAGTTTATAAGCTTTTAGACCAGGAAAACCCCAAAAATTGTCAGATATTACTGATTTCGTCCCAGTATCTAGACACCCCTTGCTTTCTCACCACAGAAATTGTGAAAAATAATATTTCTCAAGATGTTGGCAACAACACAATGTACAGTATTTGGGCATACATGTGAGAACATCTGCAGTCGAATACAATGAATTTACCTATCTCTCCAATACAACATCCCAGATTTAACTCCCCAAAGTTAAATAAACTTCAATTACCTGGTAATATTTAATCACACAATAATTTTACTGAATTTGCAGTATACATTCATTATTTACATGATAACTCATATGTAATTAATATGTAATGATCTGAGAGGCAGGATTGATATTCGATCATAAAGTCACTTTCACCATATACATTGTGTAAATCTATTGGTCAATAATAAAGCTAAATTTGTTTGTCATACCTGTAGTTATATTGAACTGCACGTTCGCAAAAGTGTTTGTTCCCCTTTTGTCAAAAGTCAGCAGAATACCTTGATCATCTGATGTCATGGTGAACCTTTGTACAAGTTTACCACAATCTGCCATGTTTGCTGAAAATCCTGTTGATGGTTGATACAAGTGTATTACATAGAGTAACGTCACCGGACATGATATACCAGGGTTAGGTTTTGATATGGCCAGTTGTTGATCAGATACAGCAGTTGTAGTAATATTACAGTAGCAGAGATCTGGCCCCACATTTAATGGTACACCCTGGCTGGATGTGAATCGTGTCCCTCTGGTGAAACTGACGCAGTTATCCTCACACATTGTAGCAACTGAAAGGTTGGAAAATATATACATATTAACATTTTCTGATATACAAAATTATTAAGTACATATTACAAATTGTAACTCTAACTACAGCATATTGCCAAAAGCATTATGATACAAAAGATTCTATATGGATTCGCTGATTTGATATTTTCAGTTCATCTGACATCTGAGACATTATTCCTGAGTGGCATTAACTTTCTGGTTTTAAATTTTAACAGGCGTGGACAAATTAAAAATACAAAAGCCAAGAACGAGTGTATTGAAGAATTATTCAAATACGTTTAAAGTTTTCTTATTATTATATCTGAGTTGTTGATCCTCAAGATGTAGTGTGAAGAAATTGCTGCTTGCAATTGCAATTTCTATTCTAGTTCTATGTCCTGTTTTACATGTACCTTTATTTGGATCTGTTGAATCACAGTCAGAAACTACAGCAGTGCCTGCAAGCAAAATTCTCAAAGATAAACTATAAAGTTATGTCACAAAGAAGATATCATTTCGGAGCAAGATCGGCTGCTTTCATAAAGAAATATCTTTATTGGAGAAATGAAAACTATAAAACGAATTGATTTAATTCTTCAGAGCTATTCTACACTTGTTTCTTATGGCATGAACCTGAGTTTGCAATCAAACACATTCCAGCTTCACTCAATAACAGGACCATCCACTCGGATTAAATATAGCCAGATATGTTCTGTCATTAAGGTTTGATATGACTGGTAGGAGAAATCCTTCTTTCTATCACAACATTTATTGTATGAATCCATCTTTCCTTCATGGACCCAACTTTACTTCTTCGACAATTTAGGATTCACCCTGGTGGACCAACATGACCGACAGTTGACTCCCGGCACTTGAATTTGTGGCTCATATTTTCCATCTCCCTCTAATAGCTCCATATGAACATGTACTGTATGGATAGTATATTTCATTAGTGATAACTGGACTATTTCCGACATGAAGTTGCCAAAATTATCATCAATATTTAAAGCAAAATGGTCATTTCTTGGAATAGTGAGATCATTTGATGCATGTTTTCCATATTTATACCAGTTTATGAATGACTATGTGCTGTAGATATAGGGTGGGGAGGAAGATTATAAACCACAAATACACACTGGGAGTCACACATCAATGACCTGTTGCTGGGGTGAATATATTGTCTGGAATTAAAGTTGGAAATGCGGATTGCTGTATGCAGTGAAACATTCATTTCATATATCAGTTGTATGCAAACTTAAACTGACCATGTTTTGGAAAGTTCCACCATTAAACATCATGCACATTGAGAAGTTTTAAGTTTACTTTGGTATTCATCTACATCTACATTATTGTAACAAACCGGGCATATGTATACTTACATGTACCTGCTGTTAACAACATAACGATGATCCAGGTTTGAATGTGTCCAGTCATAGCGGACTCCTTAATTCTCTGCATCTTCCATTCTCCACGAGTTGAATTCGCCAGGTAGTCTGCCACCCAGTCTGGGGTTCAGATATCCAGTGGACATTGTGATCATATAATAATCGGGTACTGGACTAGATTATGCCACTTCTCCTGTCACATGACCATTATAGAAGTTACATTGATGCAATATTTTTTTCCGTGTAACTGTCAAACACAGGTACAGTGCAAATGTAGACTGCAAAAACTGTGAACATGTTAGCAGATTGATCTTTAGTGCATGTCTAAATTCTTTTTCATGGAGACTTGCCAAGAAAAGTATTGTGTGTGTTCATTTTACGGAAGAAGTGATAGCTAAAGTAGGTCAGAGCTAGGATGAGTGAAATCCCTTTATTTTCGAATCAGGCCTCAATAAGAATTCTTATAATGTAGCCTTTCACTACTCACACCAGGAAGTTTACACTAGCATCTAAATTTGCTGTATAGGCTTTTGACGGTTAGTTTGCTTTTCGCACATCATAGGAATATTGTCACGACTGTCGTTTTAGTAAAACAAGTCCTGAATTTTCCCAGTTTCACCAACTACCTGGCTTGGACACCTGTTGTTCAACCTTGGCTTGGACATACATGTACCTTGTTCAATCAACAGAAATGTTGGATGAAAGTTCAAGTTTATCCAGTCTAGGTTGATTCTATGTTCTCGTACATCGACATGAAAAGCTCAAATTTCACATTGACAAACATCTCTATACTAACTTAATTTCACCTATAGGGAAAGATAATCAATCTAGTACCATTATACCATACTGATCATTACCGTAAGTGTCATGACAGATTGTCTGATCTGTCTGTCCATCACCATTATTAATATGATTTCTATTCAATTATTATAGCCAGGCTTTCCAAATTCATACCACAAACTAAATATTTATAAATCTGACAGTGGACCAGAAGTTTACTGATACTGACTAAACTTGGCCTATATTATTTATTGCCCAAAACTTATCCCTTATGCCTTATTCCCTCATATTGAAGATCTTTACAGAGAAATTATCTCCCCTGATCATCCAGCAGGTGGCGTACTCCATGCATCTATCCTCCATTTCCTGCTGTAAACATAGACTGATGTACATGTACCTGGAGAGACTACTGTGTACTTTGCTAGATTTAGATGAGTACTAGGCATATTTTCAGCAGTGTATAGCACAGGTGTTTACTAGCAGGGACATATAAAGATCTAGGATTGGACAACCTTACATCTTCAAATGTGGATTCAGGGCTCAGAAAAGAGTCAGACGTCAAAATCGTTCACCGTCCAGATAGGCCAGATGAAGCCCGAAGTTCCAGCAATGATCGAGTTGAGATTCCAATGCCTGTAGTCGAGCAGGAAAAACAGAGTGTCTCCGTCACTGGACTCTGGGAGTAGTCGTTACCGATCATCACCTAGCTGTAGTAGGAGTCAAGAACAGAAACCTACCCTGACCTGGAGTGAATCTCAGAGTCCTTCAAGGGAACCACCTCAATTATCCAAGGATTTGGACCAGACCCTGGACAAAGATTGATCAATTGACTGGAAAAGGTGAAAGATCAGACTGGGGATAAAGCTAGCCCTGTAGAAACTGGACAACACTAAAGACCAGACCCTGGATAAAGACCGGACTTTCAGAGTCACATAAGATCTGAATTCGGAAAACCTATACAGACCGCACTACAGCTGAAAGCCAGTCTGGAGACAAATCCGGAGACCATACCTTGGACAAGTGATGAACCCGGGACAGTCAGCAGCCATTCACAGACAGATTTGTCTTCCAAATACAAAACTTCTTCAGCCAATAAAGAACATAGAAGTCATTGGTACAGCCATATTCGTGATAGGTCTAGGTGACAGACTCCTGACCGGAACACAGAAGAGACCTGACCCAGATCCACTAGATGGAGAAAATCACAGAGGTATAGATGCAGTAGATCTTTGGATTGCCATTCACTTCATTCATTCCATTGAGATGGGTCGGCGAACGTCAACGTTTCCATACTCCTGTGGATATCCCCCAAGATGTAAATTTGATACAGATCATCTTCGGACTCATCAGAACACCCATCACAATTGTCAGCATCCAACACAGATTCAGAAACAAAGAACATGTTGATATTAAAGGTGAAATGCAAAGGTAATAAAAGTCAAAAAAAAGCATTTCCCTTTCCTTTTTATGATGATTATAAATTTTATACAGCCATCAATCAACGAAATCTGGTGATAAGTTTTATTTTTTAAAGAGAAATAAAACAACTATGATCAGCGGCTTGAAAACAGTGCATCGCTTATCTCCCCTTGATTCGGAGCTTTTCCACCAGAGGCTGTGACGTCATAGTTGAGCCACACTAAAAAAATGGCGGCTAACATGAATGTAGACAGCGACAGCGATGCAGAGGAATTTTCTTACAATATCTTCCTCTTCTTCTGAAGAGGAATTAAGAAGAATTCACGACACGAACCTATTGTGAACAAAGAACCAGCAGAACACTGCAGGGGCCGTGGGCGACAGTCATACCGAGAGAATTGGAAATATAGATTGGTAAATTCCGACTTTTTCTTTTGTCCGCCGTAGCGAATGATGACCAACTTGTTAGTGCGTTTCAGTGAACGCGAATGACACAAGCAAGGGCTTCGTGAGCAATAGCCTAGCTTATCTATGTGAGCTATTTCCATACAATGCAATGTATCTACATCATGTTGTGCAGACTGTGCTGGTGCCACTGCTACGTCACGTATCGCAGCGCCCCCAGGGGGAGATAATCATGTACGGATAGAAATTTTGTAAATAATACAGTGTTACATATTTTAGTTTTTAACTTTACTAGGCTTGAGCAAATGTTTTAAAACTGAAATGAAATTAATATACACATTATTTCTCCAATCTTACTGCAAATATCAAGTGATTTAGACGAACCTTTGCATTTCACCTTTAAAGACCAAGGTGGCGGCAGTCTACCAATTGTTAACGGTATCCGTGCAAGGCAAGGATCAACACCGGATCTTTAAACCAAGGGGTGATGTCAAATTAGTGTTCTATGGCATTTATATCATCTCAACTCAAGGAACTGGAAAAGCCATCAACTTTTCCATCGACTCCAGATTGGAAGCGTCTACTGGCAGCATGCATTCGGCACTATACTTCCCAGAAAGCCGCTGCTGGTGGACTCAAACTGGATCAGATGGTAACAGCACCCTACCTGTGTGGTTTCCAGCTGTGAAAAGGAATAGGAACCAAACGTTATGATATGACTGAAATAGTGTTGAAAGCGACGTTAAATCATATTTATTCACTCACTCAGATTCACATTAGTGAAACCATCATCACTGTAGTATCCCCTGAAACAGACTCTAATGATGGAGGAGCTGATGTCCAATTATAGGATTGCCACTTACACAGACTGGTCCCTGTCAGGCATGCATGGACAAGCTGTTGAACGATGTCAAGGAAGCTGTTGAAAATTTGATAATCCAAGCTCAAAAGAAACTTTCTATCTTTAAAGGTTTGAAATATATTTCAAATCGGAAGTGCCCTGAAATTATGTATAAAAATTTCATACGTCCGAGCTTGGAATATGCTGAGGTTTTCTGGGATAACCTTCACCAAAATAAAATAACCAGATTAAAACACATACAGAAAGATGCACTAAGAACTATAACAGGTCTTACTCGAATTGTCAGTACTGATAAGTTGTTTATGGAAGCAGGTTTTGAAAAATTCTCCGTGAGACGACACACCCATAGACTTGTGATGTTGTACCGAATAGTCAATGGTTTAGCTACATTGCGACTCATGGAACCTCTCCCCGCGATCACTTGTAATCGAAATCCCCATAATATACGCAACTCAAATCTGTTTACACCATATAGAAGCCACATTGAATTATTTCGGGGCTAATTTTTTCCTGCAACAATTCGCGACTGGAACAGCCTACCTGCCTCCGTCACAAATTCTCTGACTCTTCCTTTGTTTAAATGTAAACTTAAGAATATGTCACACACCTCCCTTCCGCGTTAATGCATTACACATGCCCTCCTCAAAAAGAGAACATCCTCCTTTGTAGACTGCGAAACGGATGTAGTAACCTCAAAAGACATTTGTTTAATAATTTTATGTCAGACACTACACAGTGCATGTGTGGACATCCTGGTGCAACAGTTATTCATTTTTTTTTTCAGTTGTCCATTATTCTATAAACAAAGAAACTTTTTGCTCAACAACCTTTTCTTTTATTTATAATGTAACAGGAATTCTGCCCTCTAAAAAATATTAATTGGTGATGACCACAAAGATGCATATATAAATGTTAATATACAATTATATTTAGGCCATTACATCACAGAAACCAATCGATTTGGGTGAATCACAAGCATCCTAACATTAGAAACACTGTCTATTTCATTTCGATAGCGACGGGACAGTCTTTCAACCATTGTATCTTTGAAGTCAACACCCGGAGTATCTCTTATCCGTTATCCATTATTATTATCGAGTTTATCGGTTCTCAAGAGTTTTTTTTTTTTGTTATTTTGTTTTCTTGTTTTCTCTCTCTCATTAAAGTTCATCTTTTTCTACCAATTATGTATTTTATTTATGTACTTCTGCACATGGGAGACATGATAATAAGCTTGTCTTAACATGCTCCCAATTCACTTGATTGAATAAATACTGTTTAAACCAAGAAAGCTCAGAGTGTGCGCACAGCAAAGTTGTCTGCCTTGCAAATGGATCCATGGATAGAGCTAACAACTAACCACGGGTGTCCACATTGGCCAAGACAAGTAGTATTACATCATTACTCCAGTCCTTTGCATTGCTATCCCACTGCACATACCCAGGCATGAGTTATGTGTTGCTCTTGGTGCCATTGGAATCGGCAAGCATCAAGGCAGTCTCTTACAACATGGCCTTCCTAACAGCATTTTTGAGTTACATGCCCTGGAAAGATCTTTCCTTCAGTGGACAGGTTTGGGAGACGATCTCATTCAGACCAGCAATGGAATTCATCGCTATAAAGAGTCGACTCTTCAAGAAACCTGTGTTCAGTGGCTCTCCAAGATTCCTGCTTCGACAACATTTCTGTTGTATTCAGTGAGGGCAGTTCGCCAAATTTTTACCTACATCATATAGATTCTCTGGCAGGAGATAGGTGACTGCTGTTTTTGTCCCCCGATGCCTGAAGGGCTAAAGGAGGACTATAGTATTGGGAACCGTCCATCCGTCTGTCCGTCTGACTTCGTTTATGGACAATAACTTCTGAAAACCTGAATGGATTTTTTTGTAATTTGACGTGTGAGTACCTTTCTCGAGATCTTGCTTGGGATTGTTTTTCACACTGATCCATGTATAGGTGGAACCACCTGGGGGCCAAGTTAAAATTTTGTTTTCCGGGAAATAACTTATGAAAAAATGAATGGATTTTTTAAAATTTATCTATGTTAAACGTTCCTTTCCGAAAGTAATCTTCCATATTGTTTCATCTGGGCTGTTGGCTCTCGTCCTAGGCCTTACTTTGATGCTGCCCATTTCTGTTTTTCACAGCTTGTTAGCCCCTAGCTTTTCATAATAAACTCCCGACTCCTCTAATTGTGGAGTAGCTTGAATAGTTTCATATTCATTAGTCACAACATTTTCATAGTCATTAGTCACACCAGTTTCATAGTCATTAGTCACAACAGTTTCATCATCATTAGTCACAACATTTTCATATTCATTAGTCACAACATTTTCATAGTCATTAGTCACAACAGTTTCATAGTCATTAGTCACAACAGTTTCATCATCATTAGTCACAATCTGGTTGGCTTTGCCATCCTTTTGTAAGGGTTTTTGTCTTGATGTAAAACATTTCTTCCTAAAAGTAATCTTCCATATTGTTCCATCTGGGCTATTGGCTCTTGTCCTAGGCCTTACTTTGATGCTGCCCATTTCTGTTTTTCACAGCTTGTTGGTCCCTAGCTTTTCATAATAAACTCCCGACTCCTCTAATTGTGGAGTAGCTTCAATAGTTTCATATTCTTTAGTCACAACATTTTCATAGTCTTTAGTCACAACAGTTTCATCATCATTAGTCACAACACCATTCACAACCTGGTTGGCTGCCATGTCTATGTCATTGTCTACCATTGTTGCTTGACCCTCAGATTTCTGCTCCGTTGCTTCCTTTCTCTTCATCCTCCTGAATAAAATATGGAATATTTATTAGTATGTGATCCAAACTGAAATACATTTTAAGACCATTTGATCCGTATTAAAATTTAATTAAAATGAAACGTAATAAAGCAATAAGATTTATTAGAGAGATAGTTTTGATGTTAAATGTCCGGAGTCCAGCCGGCCATTGAGAAAATTGTGAAATAATGTTCCATTATCTATAAACCAGAACTTTGATAGAATATTTGTTTCCTTACCTGGTGATGACACATGTGATAATGACTGTCACTACAAGGACAACCACTCCTCCCAACACTCCTGCTATGATGGCTACTGTAATACAAAGACAATACTGCAATATGACATAAACCGTGCCTCCCTTATCCCCTGAAGTTTTCTCTGAATTTGTATTTGAGGACTATAATAATTAGTTATTATTACCCCTCGGCCATTTTGGCCTCAGGGTATTGTCATTGCCATGTACGTCCGTCCGTCCGTTACCGTATTTTAGGGAAAACTGCTTGAGACACAACCACCAAATTTTGTACACTTATTTATCTAGTGCTTAATCAGACGCCTATCCCCTCGGCCCATATTTTACAGAGTTATGCCGATTTAGAGATATACTAATTTCTATTTCTGTCCTATATGCTTGAATGTAACCAACTATTATCTGCAGAAGTGTGTTCAATATAGCTATTATATTTTTAAAACTTGTTTATATTGTTGTATTCTAGAAGCGAACAAAAAATTACTGACCTCTGCCCTTATTTTACAGAGTTATGCCCCTTTTTGGGTGCAGTTATCTTTGATTTTGTGATATGCTTGAATGTAATCAGTTATATATAATTAACTGTGTGTGGTACAGCTACCAAATTATGAGGAAACTTTTTTATCCAGTTGTATTCTAGATACCTACAATAAAAATTGTTGTCTCGGCACGTATTTTTATGGAGTTATGCCCCTTTCTGATGTAATGATCTCCGATTTTGTGTTCTGTACAAGTTATTTCTGAAATCCGTGTTCAGTACAGGTGCTAAATTAAGAAAGCTAATTCATCTTCTTGTATTCTTACCCCTCGGCCATTTTGGCCTCGGGGTATTGTCGTCGCCATGTATGTCCGACCGTTACCGTACCGTATATTAGACACAACCACCAAATTTTTAACACTCATTTATCTAGTGTTAAGTCAGATGCCTATCGAAAGTGGCTCCCCTCGGCCCATATATTACAAAATTATGCCCCTTTACAGATATATTTATTTCTGTTTCTGTCCTATATGCTTGAATGCAACTAACTGTATCTGCAGAACTGTAATATACTCCATACCCTGATCTGTTGATACATCCATACACTACAAATTGTAAATTACCTTTAGCTTGATCATTTCATATAGTACTATCTCTTTTCCAATTTACACTACACATGGGTCTAAATCACTTGGGGAAAGCTGAGGGGTTTTGATTAGATCAATCTCATGTTTGATGATTGCATGCTATTCATATTCTAATGATATACAATTTATGCAAGCATTTCTAAAGTGCATTATGTTTCATGCATATAGTAGCAACCTTAAGAATAAAAAACATTTACACCTCTTTTATGCAGTTCCTTGTGTTTGCATGCATTTGAATTTTGTTTAAATTAAAGGAGTACCTTATTTTTAAAATGTTCCTATTGCAAACGGTAACTCTTAAAGAAACTTAGCCAAACTATTTTATTGTGAATGAGGGGGGCAAGATATTATTATCACAATCTCTCTGGCCTTGTTCCTTATTCGAGGTTGATGTGACCGGCATGGCCATGTTGACTGTGGAAAGACAGTATATCAATGTTGTTCACATAACAGACACGTCAACTATTCTGGATCCGTGGCTTAATCAGTGGATAAAGTGGCGTAGAACAACCCACAGAGGTAATTTATGAAAGTGTGTTGTTTTAGGTTATCTCATCCACTTGAATATAGTTTTCCAAGCTTTCCAGCTGAGACAAATGCCTGATTCAAGATGGGCAAGATTCGAAGCTGAGTGATCATAAACTGATAGAGTGCCCACAGCATTTGTCCAGTGATTCAGGTGAATGATGATGTCAAGAGTTCCCACAGGTGCTTGAAAACTTGGAAATCAATTTCCAGGCACATAGAGCACCTACTTGAAATTCCATGTATAGGTCATTAAAAGTTTTGGAAAAACCCTGCATAATGCTACTAAGACATTTTTGGAAATGCCAGCCTTCCGTCCCTCCATCCTTCCGTTCGTCCGTCCGTCCCACATCTTGTGAATGCGATATCTCAAGACAATTTGACGAATCAACTTCAAACTTGAGAAGTACTTCACATCAGTTAGATGGCAATTGGTATTGATTTTCACTGAGGTATGTAATCCAAGATGGCTACCATTGACCATATTGGATTCCATCCGTTCTGCATCTTGTGAACGCGATATCTTGAAAACAATTCGACCAATCAACTTCAAACTTGAGAAGGTGCTTCACATCAGTTAGGCGGCCATTGGTATTGATGTTCACTGAGGTACGCAATCCAAGATGGCTGCCATTGATCATATTGGATTCCGTCAGTCCCACATCTTGTGAACGCGATATCTGGAGAACAATTTGACTAATCAACATCAAACTCGAGAAGATGCTTCACGTCAGTTAGATGGCCATTGGTATTGATTTTCACGGAGGTACGTAATCCAAGATGGCTGCCATTGACCATATTGGATCCCGCCTTTCCCACATCTTGTGAACACGATATCTCGAGAACAATTCGACCAATCGACTTCAAACTTGAGAAGGTGCTTCACATCAGTTATACGACCATTGGTATTGATTTTCACTGAGGTACGTAATCCAAGATGGCTGCCATTGACCATATTGGATTCAGTCCGTCCCGCATCTTGTGAACACTTTGACTAATCAACTTCAAACTCGACAAGATGCTTCACATCAGTTAGATGGCCACTGGTATTGATTTTCACGGAGGTACGTAATCCAAGATGGCTGCCATTTATCATGTTTCCAAGATGGCTGCCATTGATCATCTTGGATTCCGTCTGTCCTGCATCTTGTGAACGCGGTATCTTGGGAACAATTGGTCCGATTGACTTCAAACTTGAGAAGGTGCTTCACGGTACGTAGTCAAAGATGGCTGCCATTAACCTTCTTGGATTCCGTCCATCTCGCATCTTGTGAACGCGGTATCGTGAGAACAATTCCTTAGATTGACTTCAAAGTTGAGACGGTGCTTCGCATCAGTTAGACAGCCATTGGTATTGATTTTCATTGCGGTAGTATGTAATCCAATATGGCTGCCATTGGCCATCCTGCATTTCACTCCCCCATATTGTACTCATCTGTGTTGTGAACGCGATATTTTGAGATCTATTCCATCCATCGATGTATAAATCTCACCGTCCACAAATCCATATACAACTACAGACTTGCGTTCCAGTGTTACACTACCAATTACTACTTCTCAAACCTCCTCAACTAGTCTCAACAATTCCAGATAAACGTCTCCTTCCACATACACATATCCACTTTCCAAGTTATATTTAAGGAGATATTGGAAGGGTATATGCTGTACGCTCTGAAACAGGCTACTTGGCGGAGGACCGGCTAGCTAGCTACTCAGTTTGTCAAGATTACTCTTGCACTGCTGAAATTCTATGTTTTGTTTGAGCTTTTGCAGGCAGCTTGCAGCTTTTGTGTGCATGATTGTTGGTCAATCAACATCGTCTGTTACTAAATGGAGCGGAGTGGTCTCATGAAATAATGGTAAAAAGATATATACATGTAACAGCATTGGCTGGAACTTTCACGATATGACGCATATTCTACGATCAATACCATTGTTTTCTGGTTCAGCTGATCTGGTTACCGTTGTACCAACCATAGTCCTGTCCTGTGGTTGTGTACTATTTTGTGATGTACCAGTATTAACAGTGTATGTTGGTGTGGGTGTTATGGATGTCCCTTCTTTTCCAATAGTTTCTCGCTTGGTTTCCATTACTGGCATATTTGTGTAGTTTGTTGGTGATATAGTTGAGGTTGAAGAAGCAGCATAACATTGAATGGTGACCTGGTCACTGCCTGGAATAGAGAGAAATATAGATTCTCATCGGTGCATGGTCAAAGCACAGCTAGGTGTGTGCATGCACAATGAAATTCACAAATCAGTTATGAACATATGGCATCAAATTCTTTAATAAATATTTGGTTGGTAGATTACAAACTGAGTGTATACATTTTTGTATTTTGGTTGAAAATCTTCTCAGGAATACATCAATAAAACTCAATACCTGGTAATATTTCATCGCATGGTACTGAATTCTATGGTGGCTGATAGCTGCCATCGCATTCGCGCCCTCGCGACCTGTAAATTTGCAAAAATTGTAGGGGCGCGAGTGGCTCAATACTGCCATGTTCGCGCATTCGCGGGGTCGCGATTGCGAGAATGCGCGAACACGCGAACGAGCACCGTTCGCGCGCGACTGGTGCTCGTTCGCGTGTTCGCGTGTTCTCGCAATCCGACCCCGCGAATGCGCGAACGGTACCTTTCGCGTGTTCGCGTGTCGCGCGATCGCGCCCTTCAAGAGGGCGCGATTGCGCGAACACGCGAACACGCGAACGGTACCGTTCGCGCGGGACTGGTGCTCGTTCGCGTGTTCGCGTGTTCTCGCAATCGCGCCCTCTTGAAGGGCGCGATCGCGCGACACGCGAACACGCGAACGGTACCGTTCGCGCATTCGCGGGGTCGCGATTGCGAGAACACGCGAAAACGCGAACGAGCACCAGTCGCGCGCGAACGGTACCGTTCGCGTGTTCGCGTGTTCGCGCAATCGCGCCCTCTTGAAGGGCGCGATCGCGCGACACGCGAACGGTACCATTCGCGCCTTCGCGCCTTCCGGTTCAAAAAGTGTTTGCGCATGTTCAGGGACCATCTCAAAACAGAACAATTGAAATTGTTTGTTTTATTACATTGGGATTAGATTGATAGCCTATATTCTGATCAATAATCAGACGTGTAGTTTTGCTTACTGTATGTAGGCATATCATATATATGAAATTGTAGTTTTATACACATTGTTTGACTTTATTTCTCTAAGAAAATCAAAATCCGCATTGCCGGCGACGTAGTCCGTATTTCGGTCATCGGAACCTTGCACAATTCAATTTTCGTTTTTTTGCTTTTGGTTTCTCAAAATCAAAAATTGAAATTTGACCGTCAATTTTCAATTTTCGTTTTTCGTTTTCGGTTTCTCAAAATCAAAAATTGAAATTTGACTTTCAATTTTCGAATTTCCTTTTTCGTTTTATCTCGCGCAAAAATGAAAATCAAATATTGAAAATTGCCTCGACTTGTCCGTTTTTGTTCTTTTTAGTTTAACTTTGACGCGTCAATGTTAACTGCACACGCGCAAGGCTTATGATGTCACTTTCGGTCCGCGGAGTAGTATGGAAAGCGCAAATCGGATTGTTTAAGCAAGTGTGGAGCATAATATGGAAAACCAGTAGGGGGAAAGATTTGAGAGGTTCATTACAATATATATCTCTGGAGCCAGGCATTCGACCTAGATTATAATGGGCCAACTGCGCATGTGCAGAAGCGAGTAGGCATTCGTGCAGCAGGTGTGATGCATTATATGGAGAACAACCGGGGTGATACACACGGTAATTTCATTAAAGTAGGGTGGTATAATAAATACGTGGGTACCATAATCATAACCCCCAAAGGAACTTCCCGCGTCGATGCATTGAAGCGTTTGACACCCGCACTTAAAGCGTTGAAGCGTTTTTGACGCTGAACGTTGACGGGCATCTGAACGCTCCAACGATCCAGGTCCCAAAAATAGAGAATGGAGATTGGACCTGAAGCATTCAGACGTCTGGCATCAAACGTGGCGATTGTGTGCTTGTTTGAAATGGTGGTTTCTTGCCCTATGCGGATTTCGCGGCCCATCACCGCGATGCTTACTCTTATTGATATTACATCTTTGTTGGTATCTGTATAAATACTATATTTCAAATCAATAACAAATAGCGGTTGTGTGCATGAATGCTGTTCGCTTTTATAGCTCTCTAAACATCTATTTTTAGAAATGAGAAAATCTAAGACTGCGTCCTGATTGGCTCAGGCCTCAATGTCAATAGCCAATGAGAACAGCGGGATGCTACCTATCCAGACCTGTCTGGTGCATCTTCACAAGTCCAGGTAAATCCTGAATCCTCGCACAGGGTTTACCTGGACATTTTTGGTGATTCGAGTGAGTTCTTGGGTCGTTGCCTCAATCTCGAACATTTCATCCCCAGAGGTTATTTTGAATTAGCATGTCGGTATCCCAAGCCGACGGTTTTTGCTTTGACTCACTATGCCGATTTCAGCCTGACATCAAAGTGCAGTTAGTGGATTGTCGTAATGAGCTAGCTGAGACTGTTCAATAATTGGTTTGATTTAGAGAATATCCCTTGATTTTTTTTATACAGAACTACCGTGGGCAACTAACCAAGGCAATGTATAGATACCCTAACAAATCGATCAATACACTGGCTTCCGAGGATGGCCTGGTGGGCCACATGCCTCTCACGATCCACACCTCTTATACGACACGATTTGCGTTTTCTATTCTACTCGGCGTACCGGAAGTGACATCATAACCCGTCCACGTGCGAACTTCACATTGATACGTCAAAGTTAAAATCAAAAAACGAAAAACGGACAAGTCGAGGTAATTTTCAATATTTGATTTTCATTTTTGCGTGAAGCAAAACGAAAAACAAAAATTGAAAATTGACTGTCAAATATGAATTTTCGTTTTTGTTTTTGCAATCCCAGAATCAAAAATTGAAAATTGACGGTCAAATTTCAATTTTTGATTTTGAGAAACGAAAAACGAAAAACGAAAATTGAATTGTGCAAGGTTACACGGACCTAGCATCTGTCGCGCACATATTTGATTATTGTGAGCTGAAATAGGCTAATAACGTTAACGTAACACAATAATCTAATTTTGTAGTTCCAAGATTCAATACACATAGTCTGCTTGAGATGGTCCCTGGGCATAATTTCCGCACATGCGCAAACACTGAACCGGAAGGCGCGAACGCGCGAATGGTGCTCGCTCGCGTGTTCGCGCGATCTCGCAATCTCGACCCCGCGATCGCGCGACACGCGAACACGCGAACGGTACCGTTCGCGCATTCGCGGGGTCGCGATTGCGAGATCGCGCGAACACGCGAACGAGCACCATTCGCGCGCGAACGAGCACCATTCGCGTCTTCTCGTGTTCGCGCAATCGCGCCTTCAAAGAGGGCGCAATCGCGCGACACGCGAACGCGCGAATGGTGCTCGTTCGCGTGTCGCGCGATCTCGCCATTTTTAAGGGCGCGATCGCGCGACACGCTAACGGTACCATTCGCGCGCGAACGAGCACCAGTCGCGCGCGAACGGTGCTCGTTCGCGTGTTCGCGCATTCTCGCAATCGCGACCCCGCGAATGCGCGAACATGGCAGTATTGAGCCACTCGCGCCCCTACAATTTTTGCAAATTTACAGGTCGCGAGGGCGCGAATGCGATGGCAGCTATCAGCCACCATAGAATTCGGCTTTATGTACAGATACCTCACACAACAGACAGAGAATAATCTGAGAGGAAGGATTGATATTCAGTCACAAGATATACTTTCATAATCTGCCTCATGTAATTCTATTGGCCAATGAATTCAGCTAAATTTGTTTTTCATACCTGTCAATATATCGAACTGCACTTTCGCAAAGGTGTTTGTTCCCCTTTTGTCAAAAGTCATTATGATACTTGAATCATTTGATGTCATAGTGAAGCTGTATAGTACAGGTGTACTACAATCAGCCATGTTTGCTGGAAATCCTGTTGATGGTTGATACAAGTGTATTACATTGTGTGATGTCGGCAGACACGATGTACTGGATAGTTTCGATATGGTCAGTTGTAGATCAGACACAGCAGTTGTAGTGATATTACAGTAGCAGAGATCTGGTCCCACATCTAATGGTACACCCTGGCTGGATGTGAATCCTGTCCCTCTGGTGAAACTGATGCAGTTATCCTCACACATTGTAGCAACTGAAAGGTTGACAAATATCCTTATAATATTTGACCCAAAATATATGTCTATATTTGCAGTCTACTAAAGATTGTGAAGAGTCACAAACATTCTCTGATTTACCAATTAAGTTAAATACAACAAATTGTTACTATTCAATTGCATTATGCTACCAAAACTTCTGTATGGATTCACTGATCTGATACGTCTATAGTTAATCTGACATCTGAGATGGACATGTGAGACATTATTCCTGAATGGCATTATCTTTCTGGTTTTCAATTTTAACAGGCATGGAGAAATTAGAAATACAAAAGCCAAGAACGAGTGTATTGAAGAATTGTTCAATTACGTTTAAAGTTTTCTGATTATCATGTCCGAGTTGTTTGTATCCTGAAGATGTAGTGTGAAGAAATTTCTCTGTCCTGTTTTACATGTACCTTTATTTGGATCTGTTGAATCACAGTCAGAAACTACAGCAGTGCCTGCAAGCAAAATTCTCAAAGATAAGCTAATAAGTTACGTCACAAAGAAGATATCATTTCATAGCAAGATGGGTTGCTTTTGCAAAGAAATATCTTTATTGGAGAAATGAAGACTATAAAACAAGTTGATTTAATTCTTCAGAGCTATTTTACTCACTCATAATTTTGTTTGTTAAGGCATGAACCTGAGCTTGCAATCAAACACATTCGAGCTTCACTCAATAACAGGACCATCCGGTCTGGTTAAATATAGCTAGATATGTTCTGCCGAGGTTTGATATGACTGGTAGGAGAAATCGCTCTTTCTCATACAACATTTATTGTATGAAGCCATATTTCCTTCTTGGACAATTTAGGATTCACCCTGGTGGACCTACATGACTGACAGCTGACTCCCAGTGCATAAATTTGTGGTTCATACTTTCCCTCTCCCTCTATTAGCTTCATATATACCTGTACTGTATGGATAATATATTTCATCAGTGATAACTGGACTACAATGTATTTCCGACATAAATTGTCAAAATTATCATCAATTGCTTAAGCATAATGGTGCTTTCTTGGAATAGTGAGATCATTTGATGCATATTTTCCATATTTATACCAGTTTATCAGTGACTATGTGCTGTAGATATAGGGTGGGAAGGAAGATTATGAATCACAAATACACACTGGGAGTCCCACATCAATGACATGTTGCTGGGGTGAATACATTGTCTCAGAAATAAAGTTGGAAATACGGATTGCTGTATGCAGTGAATTTCTTGCGCATGTATAACATTCATTTCATAAATTAGTTGTATACAAACTTAGACTGACCACAGTTTGGAAAGTTCCATCATAAAACATCTTGCACAGTCAGAAGTTTTAAGTTTACTTTGCTATTTCATCTACATTTACAATATTGTAACAGACCGGGCCTGTGTACTTACATGTACCTGATATTAACAACATAAAGATGATCCAGGTTTGAATGTGTCCAGTCATAGCTGACTCCTTAATTCTCTGCATCTGAATATTCCTCCAAGAGATAAATTCTCCAGATAGAGTGTGCATGTCCAATATGAGCAATCCATTTGTGATCATACCATAATCAGGTATAGGACTTGATAATCATCTCACTTCTCCTCTCGCATGACCACTATATATAAGTTCTGTTGATGCAATATTTAGTTTGTATAACTATCAACCACACGTGTAGTGCAAATGTAGACTGCAATATGAAGCTAGTATAAACTGTAAAGCTAGCTGTTAGCAGCTCAATCTTTAAATATATGAATTAGATTTGATGTAAAGATTTACCAAGAAAATTGAGTTTGTTCATTTTTATGAAGAAGTAAGTCATAGCTACAGTAGGTCAGAGCTAGGATGAGTGAAATCCCTTTATTTTCAAATCAGGTCTCAATAAGAATGCTTATAATGGTGACCCTTTTGTACTTAGACCAGAAAGTTTACTCTCTCCCCTATATGTACTGTAGGCTTTTGACTGTTAGTTTGCTTTACATATATGTCATAGGAATATTGTCATAACTGTCATTTTAGCAAAACAAGTCCTGAATTTTCTTAGCTTCACCAACTCCCTGGCTTAGACACATGTTGTTCAACCTTGGCTTGGACATATATTGTTCAATCAACAAAAATAGTAGATGAAAGCTCATGTTTATCCAGTCTCGGTTGATTCCATGTTCTCACACATACATTGTAGACTTGAAAAGCTAAAATTTCACATTGACAGACATCTCTATACTAACATAATTTCACCTATAGAGAAAGATATGCATATTGTCATGACAGACTGTCTGATCTGTCTCCATCACCATTATTAATATGAAGAATTATCTATTGAAGAATTATAGCCAGGTTTTCCAAATTCATACCACAAACTAAATATTTATAAATCTGACAGTGGACCAGAAGTTTGTTGATAATGACTAAACTTGACCCATATTATTATGCCCCCCCCCCCCACTAATTAGAGGGGGGCATATAGCGATCTCTTTGTCCGTCCGTCTGTCCATCCATCCGTCTGTCCGTCCGAATTTCTTGTCCACGCGATATCTCGGTTAATATTTGATGGACTGGATTGAAACTTGCATGGAATGTGGCCAGTGCCTCGTAGTTGTGCAGCGTAGATTTTTTCCCGAGTTCCGGTATAATTTTCAAGAGTTATGGCCCTTTTTCTGAAATCTCTGTGAATGGGAATTGTCCGGGCTGGATCTTGGTTAATATTGTATGGACAAGTATGAAAACTGCATACTACTCAGTTGGAAAATATTTGGCTAAACTTTTGAATCCACTGACTCATAATGAATATAATGTGAAAGACTCTTTTGACGCCGCAGAGAGGATTAATAGTATACCAGCTCATCTTCATGACGAAGGATACAGATTCGTTTCTTTTGATGTACAATCCTTGTTCACCAATGTTCCACTGTCAAAAGTCACCAACGTCATTCTTAACAGAATTTACAAAGACAAAGAAATAAATACCAAGCTGAGGAAACGAACCCTTAAGAAACTTATTTTGGATACATGTACTAAAACCCCGTTTTCCTGCAATGGACAATTGTATAAACAAATTGACGGTGTGTCTATGGGTTCATCTTTGGGCCCTGTGTTGGCAAACATCATCATGACAGAACTTGAAAAACAGCTTGTGGACGACCTTATTATAAAGGACATTATCAAGTTCTACATTCGCTTTGTAGACGATACTCTCGTCTTGGCTAAACCAAGCAATTTTGATACTATATTGAAAACTTTCAACTCTTTCCATCCACAATTGAAGTTCACTAATGAAACATTTGAAAACTGTGCTTATGTACATTTCCTGGATATCCAGTTCAATGGAGAAGAAACCACAATCTATAGAAAGCCTACTAACACTGGACAGTACATTCATTACGAAAGTTTTGCGCCATGGCCCCGAAAAGTTGCTTGGGTACGAGCCCTCGTGTCTAGAGCAACTAAACTCTGTAGTTCACCATCTGTATTGCAATCTGAACTTTTGTGTGTCAAAAAATTTCTTTTGTGGAATGGATATACTAAAGGGCTTGCACAACGTCTGATTGAGAAATTTAAGCCTTGCCAAAAAAGAAACCCTCCACAGGCAACTTCAGACCGTCATTCAGACCGTAATGACGGTGATATTCCTAGGATTTGGCTGAGATTGCCATATCTAGGTAAATTTGGCGAACGTGTTGCGCGTAAATGCATGTCAAAAATAAAAAAGCATCTCAAAAAGGATGTACGTTTTGTATATTTATGGCAAACTAGACAAGTTAGCTATTATACCTCAGTTAAAGATCAAACTCCTGACGAATACAAAAGCTTGATTATATACAAATTTACATGCCCAGGTTGTAATGCTGAGTACATAGGAAAAACGGACCGATGCCTGACTGAACGACTCCGTGAGCATGCATCTGGTGTGGGTAGTGTTTTTGATCACATTGTTAAATGTGAAGGTTTTCTCTATATACACAGCATGTTTCAACTACCTGACTCATTCTCTAATAAAAACAGTTCCAATTTCAAACCTCTAATCACAAACAATTGTAAAGTAATAGACAAAGCCAAACACTGGTCAGAAATACTATTTAAAGAAGCCCTTGCTATAAGACGTACACGGCCGATATTGAACGCTGGTTTAAAAGCATCTAAAGAACTCACTCTATTCAATTAACAAAATCTGTTCACCTTTGTTCTTATGTTGTATATAAATCTTTGTAATACCAATCTGCACATATACTTACCAAGAACTGTTATTTACCATGAAAAGTGTTCACCTGACTACTGTTGTACTACAATGTCTTTTGTAATTACTGAGACCTGAATGGTTACATTTCTCACCTGTGTAGTATAAAATGTGTTGTTGAACATGTATGCGTATCAGTCCTGACGATGACATAATACATGTCGAAATATTGATCAAAATATGGCTTTTCTGTCGTTATTCGGAGTAACAATACTTCTTTACTAAAGACCAGCCCCAGGATAAAGACCGGACTTTCAGAGTCACATAAGATCTGAACTCGGAAAACCCTACGGACAGCACTACAGCTGGAAGCCAGTCTGGAGACAAATCCGGAGACCATACCTTGGACAAGTGATGAACCCGGGACAGTCAGCAGCCATTCACAGACAGATTTGTCTTCCAAATACAAAACTTCTTCAGCCAATAAAGAACATAGAAGTCATTGGGACAGCTGTATTCATGATAGGTCTGAGTGACAAGACTCCTGGCCGGAACACTGACCTGGCTCAGATCCACAAGATGGAGTAGTTCACAGAGCTATAGATGCAGCAGATCTTTGGGTTGCCATTCACATCATTCATTCCATTGAGATTGGTCGGCAAACGTCAACGTTCCCATACCCCTGTGTTTATCCCCAAGATCCCCAAATTTGATACAGATCATCTTCGGACTCGTCAGAAGACCCCTCACAATTGTCAGCATCCAACACAGATTCAGAAACAAAGAACATGTTGATATTAAAGGCCAAGGTGGCGGCAGTCTGCCAATTGTTACCGGTACCCGTGCCAGGCAAGGACCAGCACCGGATCTTTAAACCAAGGGAAGATGTCAAATTAGTGCTCTATGGCATTTATATCATCTCAACCCTTCAAGGAACTGGAACAGCCATCAACTTTCCCATCGTCTCCGGATTGGAAGCGTCTAGTACGGGCAGCATCGAAGCGTGAATGCCTGACATGTTCAGAGCCTATGCCAAGCATTCGGCACTACTTCCCAGAAAGCCGCTGCTGGTGGACTCGAACCTGGGTCAGATGGTACCCTACCTGTGTGGTTTCCAGGTGTGAAAAGGAATAGGAATCAAATGTCATGATATGACTGAAATAGTGTTGAAAGCGACGTTAAATCATATTCACTCACTCACTCTCTCAGATTCACATCAGTGAAACCGTCATCACTGCAGTTTCCCATTGAAACAGACCCTAATGATGGAGGAGATGATGTCCTAGCATAGGATTACCACTTACACAGACTGGTCCCTGTCAGCCATGGACAAGCTATTGAATGATGTCACTGAAGCTCAGAGTATGCGCACAGCAAAGTTCTCTGCCATGCAAATGGATCCATGGATAGAGCTAATGACTAACGACAGGTTTCAACATTGACCAAGACAGCAGACTATCACATCATTACTCCAGTCATTTGCACTGCTATCCCGCTGCACATACCCAGGCATGGTTTATGTGTTGTTCTCATTGCCATTGGAATCGGCAAGCATCAAGGGGGCTCTTAAAACATGGCCTTCTTAACAACATTTGCATTAGGAACCAGGATTTCTGAGTTACATGCCCTGGAAAGATCTTCCCTTCAGTGGACAACAGTTTGGGAGAAGATCTCATTCAGACCAGCACTGGAATTCATCGCTATAAAGAGTCGACTCTTCAAGAAACCTGTGTTCAGTGGCTCTCCAAGATTCCTGCTTCGATGACATTTCTGTTGTGTTCATGCAGTGAGGGCAGTTCGCCATTACCTACATCATATAGATTCTCTGGGAGGAGATAGGCGACTGCTGTTTTTGTCCCCCGATGCCTGAAGGGCTAAAGGAGGACTGTAAACCTGAATGGATTCTTTTCAAATTTGGTACCTTTCTCAAGATCTCGCTTGGGACTGTTTTTCCGACCGATCCATGTATAGGTGGGACCACCTGAGGACCAAGTTAAAATTTTGTTTTCCGGGAAATAACTTCTGAAAAAATGAATGGATTTTTTTTAAATTTTGTATGTGGATATTCACCCTGATCCGTCTGAAGGTGGTGCCACCTGAGGGGGCCATGTTCAAATTTCATCTGAAAAAACGAAAAGATTCTTTTGAAATTTGATATGTGGGTAATTAAGCTGCCTCAAGAGCTCACTTGCGATTATTTTTCATACCACTCCATTGGGGAGGGGGAAGAGGCGGGGCAAGTCAAAATTTTGTTTCTGAACTTCTGAAAACCTGAATGGATTTTTGGTATGTCGGTACCTTGTCTCCAGATCTCACTTGGGATTGTTTTCCACACCGATCAGGTGGCACCACCTGGGGGCCAAGTTAAAATTTTGTTTCCAGACAATAACTTTTGAAAACCTGAACGGATTCTTTCCAAACTTGGTATGTGTGTACCTTGGCACAGGATCTCGCTTGGGATTGTTTCACTGTTGAGTGCTGAACGTTACACTTCCATTGAGCCAAATCAGTGGTTTCAACATCAGGGGACTTGAACTGCTCGGGTTTTCATTATCATTGAAGCCAGGCGCATCATCCGATATTACAGAGAATACTATTGCAGCCTGGCTCAAGAAGATTATACTGTCGAGGGCCCATCATTACTGGCCACAGTGTTTTCACATGAAATCAGTGCATCAGCTAAACCTTGGCTTCTGTGGAAGATTTTCTCAATCAACGACATTGTGGAAGCTTGTGCATGCATGACCAATTCGACCTTCGCAAACTTTAGACATGACCACTTTCACAGATAAAGTTGATACGCTGGGACCTTTAGTGGCAGTCCAGCATGCATGTACTTCATTTTTTACACAGTAAAACTGACCTTACTGACATATGCGTTCGTGTGCAAACACGGATTTACAAGTGAAGAAATTAAAACAATAGCACAGTTCATTTCCCGCCTAATCACCCACGCCAGCACTCAAATCACAATAGATCTTCACTTCTTTACTTGGCTAGCCAGCTGTAAAGATCGTGTGTCAAAGCTCCAATGTTTTACGGATGGATTTACCTTTAACAACGAGTGATAAACATCGTCTACAAGACTACAAGCCATAAGATTCTGTTGGGAAGTATTCTTGCTAATATTTAACGAATAACCAAAATAGCCTCAACTTCTGTAGCGTCTGTGGAAGTCCAAAACGAAGCCGATTTGCACTCTGTTTGTTTTGCTTGTTGCGGCCATTTTGTTTGCGATATAACCATAGATGCCTAGCGTATCAACAATGACCCGATGTTTGTATAAAAATTAGGAACGGGTCTTGCGTGGGTTATTTCCCCGGTATGGGAGTAATTTTATATGTTATCCGCCCTCCCAGTTATTTTAATGTGAGAGCGAAGTAACCTGCTCTAGTTGATAGTCCATTGACGAGTTCGTTACGAATTTGTTAGAATAGAAATATAACGTCAAGTATTCGTAACTGTTTTTTCTTCTTTCCACAGGAAAGAAAAAGACGATACACTAATGGTTGATGGATACGGGTCAAGCGACGGATGTCACCATGGAACTAGAACTTCCCATTAGCGTGTCCCCTAAAAGATCTGAGACGCAGTCGGGAACGAGGACCAATACTACAGTCCGTGGAGGGAGTGGTGAGGTCGAACGTAAGCCCGTACGGACTGTTGGGGTGATACCATATAAGAGAGTTCCTATGAGGATATATCGGTATCAAAACTCAAGGTGAATTAATTTCGTCAGGTAAGGCCAGATTTTTCACTCCTTGTTGCTCAAAGGGCAGTCCGTGGCTTGGTAAGTATAGTGCTGCAGCGATTTCATGTATTACGCATGAAGTCACTGATTACAGCACGGCAGACATAGCTTCTTATGGGTATAGAGCTAATATATCCATGGTTTCACCAGGAGTTTTAAATTCCACGTTCTTGCGTAACATCTCTCGTTATTAAAAGGTATTTGGGCTCTTGTTACGCAAGTTCGGGTGAAATCAAGTCCCATGTACACACAATCCGCATGCAGTAAGTCGGATTAGCTGACAAGGGGTCGAGGCTATTGTTCTGCAGGAACAATGCCGATTTCACACCTAATTCCCCAGGGCGTTGGTCGAAACTCGGTATTGTTTCAGTCACAGCGGGGCCGGAAGTTGAGTCGGGTTGATCCACTTTTGGTGGTTAAACCATATACGGCTCTTTTAACTACTTCCGGTCTGCTTTTCTGGTCCCTGTGGGTTCCAGTATGGCATCCTCTAGGTCCCGGTAAGGACATTTTGTCCTTTTCGGTTCCGTTATGAGGGCCGGAAGTTGAGTCGGGTTGATCCACTTTTGGTGGTTAAACCATATAAGGCTATTTTAACTACATCCGGTATGCCTTTCTGGTCTCTGTGGGTCCCAGTTTGGCATTCTCTAGGTTCCGGTAAGAACATTTTGTCCTTTCCGTTTCCGTTATGAGGACCGCGGTTTTTGGTGGTGCTCCACAGTTTCGTAGTAATGGCTCCTCTCTAATTTCATAATACGATAGACTGCCCTTGTTCTGCTACATCATAATTCTTCTTGTCTTCTTAATAGCTTATATCTATAATGCCATCCTATTCAGCATTATCAACGCTGCAAACGAGTACGTACAAATCGAGTGCTGGCTTCGTCTACACGCTGATCGGGATCATGGAGTAAAGTTTGTCCTGCCTCAGTTATGCCCCTTGGGTGTGCCTAAAAATCGGGACTCATTTAAGGGAAGAAAATCTGACAAAAAACGGTTAGGTTTTCACCCCCTTTTTTTTGCCTTTTTAAGTTGAGACCGGACCAGGGAACGTGAGTAAGAAGTTTAATTGAAATCGCTCTTACAGATTTTTCTGGAAATTGAGCCGAATTTGACCATTTTTCGACATTTTTAAGGGGTTTTGTAGGAAAAATGAAGCAAGCATGGAGGAGAATGTTCGAGTTAAATTTTTCTATAACATAGCAGTGTTATATCTTAAAATAATAGTTTCATCATGCTCTTTCAGAAAATATATACATATAAGTGATTTGGGTTGAAGGTTTTGCGACAACTGGTGGCCGAAAAACGGACCCATAGTCTATTCCATGCCGAATAAAAGAATCTCCGGAGTGCACCCTTTAAGGCATAATAGTGGAGTCTATGCATTATCTTAATGTTGACTCCGTTACGGAGCGGAGATGTATCATTACGCCAGATTGTTTAATTTTGGCTGCCTAGTTACACCTGAAGCTCTATTTTCGGAAGCAGGTGGAAAGAAGACCAGGAGTTCGATTAAAATAATCCACAGTGTGTCCATTAGTATACAATTGAGGTTACTGCATAATGTATTCCATACAGGAGTTATCTCCCACTGGACTGAGATTTCGGTGGATATTATGGCAGAACGAGGTCCTATCAGAATGATATAAATTTGCCAGTGTAAATTTTCTTTACAAGAGAACCCATTTACAGTCCATAAAGGATGGAATGGATGTATATTATTATGGTTTACAAATTATTTCTCAAGTTTCTGAAGTATTTCCCATGTTTCTAAGAGAAAATTGAGTGCAAAATTACCAATAATTTGACCTGGTTACATCGCTTATTTGCATTTTCCCGCGTTTCTGCTATCATTGGAAAGCGGAAAAGTAACCACGGCCTTCATATTGCCGAATGGATGACCATTATTAAGAAGAAATAGGTTAATTTTGAGTTTTTTTCTCAAAAATCCTGCTAGAATTGGCAAAATTGATCAAAACAAAGATGGGGTAGGGGGAAAGTTATCGGTCGGATTTCCAAAAATAATATGTATAACTGGCAAGTGTTGTATACCGCCATACTCACAAATACTCTGAGATTACGATACATGTGAATAATTAATTTCGTAAAAAACATCCTGCCCCTTAAGGTGGCCCTCCGCAGTTTCGTAGTAATGGCCCCTCTCTAATTTCATAATACGATAGACTGCCCTTGTTCTGCTACATCATAATGCTTCTTGTCTTCTTAATAGCTTATATCTATAATGCCATCCTGTTCAGCATTATCAACGCTGCAAACGAGTACGTACAAATCGAGTGCTGGCTTCGTCTACACGCTGATCGGGATCATGGAGTAAAGTTTGTCCTGCCTCAGTTGTGCCCCTTGGGTGTGCCTAAAAATCGGGACTCATTTACGGGAAGAAAATCTGACAAAAAACGGTTAGGTTGACACCCCTTTTTTTTTTGCCTTTTTAAGTTGAGACCGGACCAGGGAACGTGAGTAAGAAGTTTAATTGAAATCGCTCTTACAGATTTTTCTGGAAATTGAGCCGAATTTGACCATTTTCGACATTTTTAAGGGGTTTTCTAGGAAAAATGAAGCAAGCATGGAGAAGAATGTTCGAGTTAAATTTTTCTATAACATAGCAGTGTTATATCTTAAAATAATAGTATCATCATGCTCTTTCAGAAAATATATACATATAAGTGATTTGGGTTGAAGGTTTTGCGACAACTGGTGGCCGAAAAACGGACCCATAGTCTATTCCATGCCGAATAAAAGAATCTCCGGAGTGCACCCTAGGTATCCAGACTACATCATACAAAGCATTCGCAACTTCTCGGGGATCTCCGGTTTGAGATGTCGAATCAGTCCCCTTCGTAGATTTCCGCTCCGGAGTTCCGAATGCATACAAAGGTTGCATTAGTCTGGATACCTAACCCACATTACGCTACGTCATCCTTCGCTGCATATAGGGTTAGGCCTTGGCCGGCATTTTGTTGACGCGACCTTGACCCCTTGAGCCGAATCACGTGACTTGCGAAGACGCAGAAGTTGTCAACATTGCAACAGCAGGTTGGTGTCTTTTATGTCAGTTTTTATGTAATCTATGGTAATAGATTTACATTATGGGGGCATGAATTCGAGTATAAAGATATCCTTCCGCCGTCCGACCAACGTACATATCCTAAAGAAAGAGTTCTTGAGCTCATCCTTGATATTGTCTGTATTTTCTGTTTATCGTGATATTGTTTTATTTCTTGAGTTTATTACTTTAACAATAGATATGTTACTATGCTCTTTTGTATCTTAAAGTGTTGTCTTACAGCGTTTTGCTTGTCCCAGTGTATCAGTTCGCGGGTAAAATGTACTAAACATGCACGGGGTTGTCCTCGAGTGATTTGACTTGATCACTGCTGCGAACCTATTCTTCTTCTATGATTCGTCTTAGTTGGATAGAGGCGCTATAATACATTCTTTTAATCACTCTCTTGTTCGTAATGTTTCCGTAAAATATTCTTGACAACCCGTGTTGCAAGGCAGGTTATTTTTTTGCCGAGTTCGAGTGCACCATTTCCCATTAATTTACGGTACAGTATGTGGGTTGACAAGAATCGAGTTTTTCCCTCCGAGATCACAGGTTAGTTTGTAGCCCCTCAGTCGTGTACGCTGATTAAAATAGTCTCTCCCCTCTCAATGCTGAATTAAGCTATACTCTGTAGATTTCTATGGACGGGTTAGGGGCACGGTTCTATGTCTGGACAGGCTGCAGGTCAGTGTAAAATAATGAGATCAACCGGGAGACGGGGGTGTTTGTGGCGAAAGTTTAAACTGGTGTCTGATTCTTCAATGAAATAGATATACATTGCCCTGAAAGCGTAATAATGTTTCATTAATGTAAAAAGTATAAAGAGTGTCGTTTATCCGAGCAGAAGATCCCGAGAGAAGCAATCTCTTTTGTTGAAAGACATCTTCCACAACTTGTTGCCCTCCTCCCCCAAGTAATTGGGTCATAGCATATAGGCTCTACTGATCAGCTGTCCACGTGCGACCCTTTTACGATACGATATTTTATTTTATTACGATCATATGCATTGTACATAGATCAAGGGGAGATTACTCCCAATAACATTTCAAGTGAACAAGAGAAAGTTGTGGAACAATAATAACAATCAAATTCCTGCCCGCCCCCTATGCCGTTCGAAAAATTAGCAGAAACAGGGTATAAGAAATAAATGGCTTACTACCAATTTACCCAAACTCTTTAACTTGAATATTAATTTAAACCTTGACATTCAACATGATATTCAATACAGAACCTTAAAAGACATATTTGCAAACATAATATTCAGCTAAACGGCTTATAATTCAGGTTATAAAGCTCATAAAACAGAAACCCAACTAGGAATGGATGACACACCCGCCATAGACGATGTAGATGATCCATTCCCAATCAGACTATTTTGATACAAGTATACTATTATTGACGACTGACAAGGGATCTGCAGGATAATAATTTTGTTCTTTTATCAAACATTTTGTGTATATATTTGGCGATGGTTGGTGATGAAAGCTTCTCACAAGTTAAAATGAATAAAGTTCTTTCGTGATTGTTCATGGACTGAAAGTCAGGATGAATTGGAGGATAGTTGAAGGAAAAAAGTTTCACGGGTTTGAAGAGTTGATGGGCAAATACACAAAAAATGTTCTT